>JAQGAE010004952.1:0-11945 GCA_034696685.1 Julus scandinavius | reverse complement strand
TGGTTTTTCTCTTTGGTATAAATACCTGAGTTATTACCATTGTAAAGGCACTCTTGTTCCTGCCACTGTTCATTAAAACTAGTGCTCCTGCAGTTCCAGTTCGTGCCTGCTTTATTTATCCGGGTTAAGCCTGACGAATTTCAACAAAAACAATTAAAATCAATAGAAAGTGCCCAAATAACAATAGAAACCAATAGAAATCTCTATTGGTTTCTATTGTTTTTTTCACCAGGGATGTGCTATTGACATCTACCTAAAACGTATTGCAGTTTTATTCAGAATGTTTTTACAGAAATTAGTCATGCGGTTAATTTTAACCAATTAAAAAAGCCATATTTGCATTCATCTTATCTAAATTGGTTTCCAATCCGCGTTAAAAGTAATGTCATGACTATATCTATTCTCTCTCATACAAATTGTTTGTAGTGTAAGCAACAAATATTTTTTTTCTTTCAGATGCCGAGATTGGTGAACGTTCTTGTGAAATTCTTTTTGAGGTTACCGGATACAACATCAAAGTGGATAAACTTCATAATAGACGCTCAGTGGACCAAAACTGATATTAACTGATTGATATAACGTCAGAATTGTGTATTAAGGAGTGGATATGGCTACATAGTGAACATAACATCAGTGTGAATCCCTGCTGTACCTGGTGCCAGGATTTTTAAACATGGGAACACTTGGACCGTCTGTGATTGTCTCGGGGCAGGAAAGGGCAAGTGCAATTTTAATAACTGTATGCTATACTATTTTTTTCAGGACAGTTTACGAAACTTTGGATACTATAGCCCAAATATGTAATTTATAGTCGAGATGAATTGTTTTTAAAGAGAGGAATTGATAATAGATAGGAATTGTTTGTAAATGTACATTTTTCTGAACAAAGTACTATATACACAGTAAAGTGTGTACCTAGTTGGTATTCGAATGATTAAATATTGCAATAACCGGTTCAAACGTAATTCCAAGTTAAAAACTGTGGTTTTCTGTTCTGAAAAACATTTCTGAAGAACCGGATATTAACTGGTCTGATAGATACCAAAAATGTATATCTTAACACATGTACTATACATTTTGTTTTCAGTCACGATTCAGAACTTCAATTTTAACAACATTCAAGGTTAAACATATGCTGTATGTTTAAAATTTGCTTTTGAACACTATAGCTAAATATTTATTTTTCTTGTGCATGTTTGATGGGAAAGGGGTTACAATGCTATACAGTACAACGCTTCCATATAACGTTATAATTTCATGAAATTCCCTTTATAATTTAAGAGTAAAGACAACCTCTTGTGTGCAATGAAATATTGTTTAAGAACTGGTTTGAATCTGCACATTTTTATAACACATTGTGATTCCTGGTAAATACTTTTTAATATAGGTATTTACGCTATAGAAATTTCTATAGCGTTAATTTACAGTGAAAATTTTGTTCTTAAGTCATATAAAAATTCCGGTAACAAGGTTAACAGGATCGTTCCATGAAATTTACGGATTTTCTTAACTGTGTTACCGTAATAATAAGAGAACATTTCCGTAAAAATAACAGAATACAAAGTAATAATAACGAAATATCCCCATAAAAATAACATTCATTTTTCAATGGGTTTTTTTATAATGAAGATTATCCAGGCATTGGCCTGGAAACAATTGTGAAAAAACACAATAAACCGCAGTAAAGATTTTGGGATTCATTTGAAGAAAATTTCTTCCGTCTATAATCTCCACTTTACTGGATTCTACATTTCCTGTAAAATTCACGGACTGTGCAAGTGGTGCGGAACCGTTCGATTTTGAATTAATTTCGAATTTAATTTCAACATTCCTGAAAACCTTCGTTTCTCACACACGTTATTTATATCAGGATATTTGTATAAAAGAAAGTTTAGCATTGCAGATAGATATACAGGCGTTATGACCGCCTTAACGAGCACCCAGCATGCGTAAAGCGCGTTATAACTCTACCTGAGCCATTCTTCATTAGCATATTTTTACTCTGGGGAAAAGCATCGGATTATCTATCTTTGTTTCAGATCTGACATTTTTCGGCACCATTTTTCCTTTTTCCTTCTTATCGTTCGCGTTCTAAGCTGATTTGCGAGCCAAATGTGGACGCGGAAATACAATCGAAAGTTGTTTCTCTATAACGCTCTCACCGCTGCATCGAGGGGGGCCTGTCAATTCTGGCCAACTCCTATCTGATGTGACCCCCGTGCGGGATGTAACCCCTCCCACCCCCCTAGCCGCATTCAAATCGGATGACCACACAGAGGTGAATCTCATTGACAACCTCATAATCACTCTCCAATCGCAACACTAATTTAAATGAGTCGTGTGTTACACGCCTAACCATTTTTTTTTCGAGGTGGGAATGAACAGATTATAAGCCTAATCGCTCTTTTGATGTTCAAACACGACCTAAGTCTTGTAATTCGTTGCCTATTTACCGGCAATTATCACTAATTTAGGTAATGAGGTGTAATGCTGGAATTAAGTATGGTATACGCGCGTCAGTCGACCAGTTTAGCTCCACCCATTGAACTTAACGTCTTGGATCAATGAGTTCTGGTCAATTGGTGCCATTACCATACTAAACAATCTCACACTTTTTTAAGTAAATGGACATTTTAAATTTTGCAAAAATACCAAATGATTAAATTCGAGATATACATACGCATGTTCTGGTATTTTTTTATGCACCATCTAAGGCAGGAATGTACAACTATTTCAATACCCTATAGGGCAATTTTATATTTTCCTAATACAACCGCCAGCTCATGGTTTCCAGTAAATTCACTAAAAAAATTCAACGTTTTCAGGGCTCATCCCATAAATTATCCCACGACCAATTGCAGTCGAACCCGCTTAATTGCACAGACCGGATAATTGCACATATTCTCCATGCCCTGAACTTTTGCCTTGTTTTGTACATGATGTGAAACCGAATAATTGAACAAACCAGATAAATGCACATATTTTGCAAGCCCCATGTGCAACTTTTGTATGGAATTGTGACCGGATGTGACTGGATTGAGATGGAACAATTCAACACGGGCAATAGGAAACATTTTCCACTTGAAAGCATTAATAGTTGGCAGATTCATAGTGATGCAATATTATTAACACCAAACACATCACTTTGAAACACTTTGAACCACTTTAAAATACTTTGAACCACTTTAAAATACTTTGAACCACTTTGAAACATTGGTCCGCTTTTAATTTTCAGGAGAAAATCGTGGTTTCAGCAAAAGTTGTGTCAACTTCTTCTGTAAAGCTCATATATTTTATGAGTAAACCAAAATACTTTTTTTACTCCATTTGAGTTATGCAACACTCGCGAATCTGATAAATTACAAGTGTATGCAAATTTTTACTTTATATGTAGACGTAGGCTATATCAGTTAATTAAATTATGAAGTAACGATTCATGGAAAAGTAATAGCGTGATAGGTTTTTTCGATTGGCATCAAGATTAAGCAAATCTGATTTCAAGCGTGTTTTTTTGTGTGAAGATAAGACCGTCACGGTGAGTGCCGCAAGTTCCACATTATTTTAATATATAAAAAGAGTTATGAAGTCTACATACAGTAGTTGACTTTTTTTTTTAAAGAAAATATTGGGCGCCAGACTACCCACGTGAAAAATTAATCGATAGGTTATCCAGTTTTTGATTGTGACAACGCTTGATTCGTTTTTCATCATTACTCCAATAAAAAATTAATTACAAACTAATCAACATTGCATTATTTACTGTCTTGCAAAGTTGCGAAGCAAGTTTGTTAATTGAAAAAAAAGGAACAAAGATGAGGTTTTTATATTCGAACGTAACTGGAGAAAGTTGAAAACACTGATTGCGTGCGTGGGTATCATAACAAATTATGATTGCATTGGTCTTCGTGATTTGAAGTTTGAAAAATGGGAAGTCATGCACTATGTAATCCAGCCTATCGGATAACTATCTGTATTAGTTGCATTAGGTTTAATACCAAAAAAAATCTGGTTTTAATTTACAATTATTAAATTGAGCTGCTGCATCCATTTTGGTTATGCATGAACACGCCCTGAAGAGGATGAAGTATAAATGCCAGGAAGAATTAATTTAGGTAAACACAATTTGTTTATTTAAAAAGGTAGTGGGGATGAAAGTTTTTAATGTAAGGGGTCGTTCAAAAAGACGTCCCCGAAATTCCTTCAAAAATTGACCCCCTATTCAATGTCCACATGGTGGCCATTTTAGCACAGACCTCCCCCCCACACAGATGTTCTTAATTTTTTTTGAAAAGAGGGTGTCTAGAAAATTTGTTGAGACGTATAAAGGCCCATTCTATAAATTTCCAAGCACCAGCCTTGCTATCAATTCCTGAATTCCACGACAGATTTTTCTGATTAACGGAAATTTCCTGTCTTCGAAGGGAAATTCCAGCATAAAATTCGTGTTGGGCATAATTCCTGACTTTCTCAAGGTTTTAAAAATCAAGTACATTAGGAAGTAGGGGCACATTTCCACTGGTGTCCATTTTCCCTTTCACTGCCCTTAAAAACTAAATTAAACAGGAAATCCAAAAACTGAAAAATACCATCATTAGTGAACGTCCATAATGGCTTCCCTCCCTGTTCACGTTGTGCTCACATATTAGCAGACACCCCTACCCCCTCTTGAGGATCGATGTTTATTATGGCTCCCCTCCCCTGTTCCCATACCAGCAGACACCCCCTTCCCCACTCTCGAGGACGTTGTTTTTGAATGGCCCCCAAGTGCATTTTGCATATTTTTTGTATTGAAAATAATGTTTTTTTCGGACTTCTGATAATAAGAACTACGTGTAGGACTAACACATTTTGATGTTCCCCTGGAGTTCGTCTTAATGAGGTACTTTATATAAATTTTCTCAACCGAGTCTAAAAAATCTTTAAACAATTTCCGTCATATATGTTATCGAAAATGTAATCGGTCTACTTGACTTCTTTTATTTTTAAAATATATTTGTATTTTTTTAAAACTTTGTTTATGCTGTTTTGTGATGCTAACGTTGCAGATAATGTTAGCTTTCTTCAGATTGTGGCTTCTAAAGTTTCATTTCTAAATCTTGGAATTCCGGTTAGTTCGATCTACTTAAGTTAGACGCCCTGTTATTAGTGGAAGTTTCTTGGATTCAGACAAGTTTTCTTCTAAATTTCTAAGAAATGATCGATGCCTCTGCTTGTGCATGGACTGCAATTCGTGCATCAAAAGTAGAATGGACGCCTTGCAAAAATAAACGGTCTGACCACAAACAGGCTTTTTTTGTTATCTGGATTGACTGGATTCCTCGATGTTTATAAGCAAATGGCAGTGCGTATGCAATGAGTTGTATTACAATTTCGAAAGGTCAGTTAGGTCAACAGCTTATCCAACTGCATTAAAATTGCAATTTGTTCCACCCTTTTTATATATGTCCCCACCCTTTTCAAAATGACAGCAAAGTTGTACCTCATCCTAGGTGTTATTTTATGTCTGTCATGTCGAGTTGTCGAATCCAAACAGTAAATTTGGCAAGCAGGTTCAGGGCACCTATAAAAATAAAAAAATAAAAAACCAAAGTTGTAAAATGATTCGTCAGTTTTCTATGAACTCTATATTGTGAAATTGGATATATTTAGTCAGTTACGTAAAATTAATCCATGATGTCATTTATTTTTTAATAGTATTTATCAGTTAGTTCTGAACAGGATAGGTGCTAATGACGGGCTCTAGAGGAACAAATGTAGTGCAACAAAATGTTTCTCACGGGCACAAAAGTTTATTAAATATGTACCCTAAGTGCAACCGTACCGATTGATTCATATTTAAGTAACACTTGTACCCACCATCCTGCACATTTACAGCTTTATCAGGGCGTTCAGTATATTTGCTTGAAAAAATTTCATCGATTTCAAGGCTCATCCATTAAATTTTCAAAGACCTCTCCCCCAACCAATCACCACACTATTTTCCAAACAGTCTGAACATTTTCGAAAGAAATTGAAAAAGATGGTTTCTTATATTAAAAAAGGAAATGTTGAGATTAACGGAAATTTCCCTACCCTGGCAGGAAATTCAAGCATAAACCGATGTTTAACACGAATTTCAAGAACATTTCTTGAATTTCAAGGCTGCTGGACACCCTGCTTATAGTGCGTGGGTCACTCACATTGTTGACCCTTATTTTACTTGATGCACTCATATTTGAACATTTATGGTACTAGATGTACTCGTATTTGTATCCTTATGGCACTTGATGCACTCGTATTTGTACCAATATGGTACTTGATGCACTCGTATTTGTACCCATATGGTACTTGATGCACTCGTATTTGTACCCATATGGTACTTGATGCACTCGTATTTGTACCCATAGGGTACTTGATGCACTCGTATTTGTACCCTTAGGGTACTTGATGCACTCGTATTTGTACCCTTAGTGTACTTGATGCACTCGTATTTGTACCCTTATGGTACTTGATGCACTCGTATTTGTACCCTTATGGTACTTAATGCACTCGTACTTGTATCCTAATGGTACTTGAGGCACTCGTATTTGCACCCATATAGTACTTGAGACACTCGTATTTGCACACTTATGGTACTTGATGTACTCGTATTTGTACCATTATGGTACTTGAGGCACTCGATACCACGAATTTTAAATAAAATTGGAAAACGCAAACCCATTTCTAAGTTTTTATCAATATAAGTTGGTGCTAATAAGCACGATGCAAGTTTAGAAATATAAAAAAGTGTAAATAGAAATGTACTATATCCATTCAATAAAAATATCGAAAATCATATAAATTTTAATAGAATATAAACCATGGAGATAAAAATGAAGTTCAATTTCGCAAAGATAGCATTGGAAGTAAAAGTCCGAATGGACAATGTTTTCAATTGAGCAAATGCTCGCATTCGTGTTATAAGTTTACTCCGAGATGACCCCTAAGCTATTCAAATTTTTTCTTGGATGACCCTTGACCCTCTCCGAAACCACAAGCCCTCATTTACAAGGGGCAGGACCACTCGGGCCTCGCCGGGGAGCGGAAGAACCTCGGTGCTGCCCTGAGCGGCGAACAACGATGAAGACAATAGCCCGCCGGGGTCAGGCACGATTCCACCGAGGTGAGAATCGACCCCGCGCCATCCCGGATCGCGGGGACCCCCCACCTCCCCGCACAATGGGATAATTAGTCGGGGGCGGTGCAGCTTAGGAGCGTGATGCGAATCCAGAGGCGCAAATGGTATAAGAAACGAACCCCCTCCCCCCTCTCACGATGCGGTCGTGGTGCCCCCTCCACACTGACCGCTATCGGCACGGGTCATCGTCGTTGTGTGGGCAAGGGATGCCGCGAGACTCGTCGGTTCGGCGGCAGGGAAATCTCCCTAAAAGGAGCGGGGATGAGGAAATGCATCTGGAGCGGAAGGAGTTCTTTCTTTCATGGTCCACCCAAAAGGATTCCGATGGAATGTTGCTGAAATATTGTTAGGTGAAGCTTATATTTAACCACACCCAAATTCATAGCGGTCATGAGCTTGTGTAGTAATGCAGATGCAGGAAAATATTGGCAGGGGGTGGAAATTCCGGTTCAGCACACCCTGGTGGCGTATGAGCCTTTAACGATTAGCTTGCATTTAGCATCACGTTAAAAAGATGTAACCATGCAACTATAGTATGCCCATACCTCGATATACGGCCGCTCTTTATTCGGCCTTTTTTAATTTTGGCATGCTTTCGTTATACGGCCCACACTGTTTCGTTGTACGGCCAAAAAAAATTGTACATGGGGTGTCATTACAAAGGAAGAAAAAAGAAAAATTTGCCTGCAAAAAGAAGCAGAAAGCAAGGCAAAGCAGGCTGCGTTGGAACAATACAAATTTTAAACTGGGTCAATTCACAACAAGCAGAAAGCGATGATGGCAGCATATTAAGCCTGCGCCACACATGGGATATTTGGCAAGTACTTTGTCAAATGTCCCATGTGTGTATCGGGCATTTGCCTATTTGGCCAGCACTTGGCCCAATACTTGGCTTGTCGCACCAGAAGTCGGTATTTATCCCACATCAAAGTGGGCCAATGTTTGCATAGCGAAACACTCACTTGCCTTGTACTTTGCAATTACACATGTGTGTAGCGGTAAGCTGGCCATTTGGCAAGTACTTTGGCAATAGGAAAATATTTGCCTGTTGCCAAATATCCCATGTGTGGCGACACCATAATAGCTTACTGATTCTTTATGTTAACTTTCGTCATCAGATTAAAGCAGTTTTGAAACATTGTTGTTTTTAAAATCAGCCAATGTATCCCATATACAGTATATAGGAGAGACCGGGGTACAGTGGTACAAAGTCTTTATAAAATCAGGTTTTATCAACAACCCAATGCATTTGATTTGCAAAGAAGCTGTATGCAGCACTCTTTCATTATTCAAAATTTCTGCGATCTGACACAAGTATAGAAGAAAATATTTGCAGTTAAAGTTTTTGTTCTTGAAAAGTAATTGTTCAACTCGCAATTGGATTTTTATTCTAAGTGTAATTATAAAACATTAGTAATGCTGCAATATACCATTGACAAGTTTATACATCCAGCTATAATTTCAAACTAAAGTTTGTGTTAATTAGCCACGTGGTCAGTTGTAAGGCCTTATACAAATCAAATTGGTTATACGGGGTACAATGGACCACAAGATTACAGAGTACAGTGGGACATGTCTCAGGATACCTTAATTAATGTTTTTGGGAAATATTTTTATATTTTCTCATTAATCATAACTTTAAATAAAAACCATGTTTAAATTTATGTTTTAAAGTAAAAATTGTTTGCAATCACAGAAAAAACTCACATTTGGACAAGTAAGCAGTGAAAATATTAAAGCTGCTGTAATTACAGTTAATTTTAATCGTTTTTTGTAATTTATACTTGGAATTTTAAATTGATGTGCTGAATTAAACACAATTAATCAATGTGGTGTTCATTTTGTTGTAAAATTTGTCTTAGTTTCGCATGGACCACTATACCCCATGCCATGCCCCACTGTACCCCGGTATAGGGGCGCAGTGGAACAGTCTGCGCAGCCAACTTTAATATTTTATAGCAAAAAAACTAGTAGCTCTAAAACGATGACAAAATATATACAGATCCTGAAGGCTTGTATATTAATGTGTTATTCTTTTAAAATGCTACAAGTTAAATATTTTTCCCAGAAAAAAAGATTAATTCTAAAAAGTGTACCCATTGGGCCCCGGTCTCCCCTACATATAATATTCTCCAAAAGGCCGTATGTATGGGGGGATATTGGGGATGGATCCCCCCGCCCTGAAATCCAAATAAATTTCACAAATGTTAACCTGAATCCACCAATTTTCCGCGATTTTTTTATCATATCCCCACCCAAAATGTGATCACATATACGGCCTTGACTGAAGCAAAAAAAAACACTCATACGTTTAAGACACATGAATTACATTTTAACAGAATGCATTTTCCGCCAAAATTCTGGTGTATCTTTTAAAAAATTTCAACCGTTTTATATTTCCCTGTGAATTGTTTTTATTCAAATTCTGAGTGCAAATTGTTAAGAAATCTTAATTTCAAAGGTCATCAGTAATATATTTGACATAGATTCCAATATTCGTGAATAATTAACTTATTATTCTCAAAATAATGATCAAAATTTTATACGATAGCATTCTAGACTATGGATCACAACTACATCTCGTGCATCAACCTTTCGCTGAAGGACCTTCATGCTGTAAAAGTAACTCAACTAGTCCTCCAAGAATACAAATTTACTTTAGCGGAAAAAAGCACCAGGGATTTTGTCTAAGCAAATGCCATTTCGAAAATCAAATCTCTGGATATCCCGAACGATACGAAAGACCATTGTAAGTCCTTCATCACGCCTATTGTAGACGAGCTGTGTAGTGGGAAGATTTTCATGGAAGACGACTGCCGGGCAAGCAGGCCCCGGGGGTTCTTGTTCGCTGTTTTGTTTGGAAGCTGAAAGCACTTGCTAAGTATTGGAGAACAATTGAGTCACGATGAATTGACTCAAGTCAACAACGTATCAGCCGACAAAGCTGTTCTCACTCGTTTCACTCGTAGTGAAATGTTACGTTACTGGAATAAGGTGAGGATATATGCGGATATATATACGAAAATAATTGCTGTGGATGTGTTGAGCTTCGCCTCAAATATTCCAAAGAATCTGAGATACTTAACTATATCGAACCTAATAAAATGCCATTGTTTGAAACATCGTATTTCACATGCGACAAGATAGACTATTCACCAGAGGTGCTGTGTTTCTTCTTCTCAAAGATAAACAGAAAGAATAATTCAGGTCATATTAAAAGTGATCTGTTGTTTAAGTTGCTGATCTTACTGACAAAATGGCCCTTCCAGAGGTTTTCTCGGAAGCATCCCGCATACTGATGCACCGTATCACGGTGACCGAACATTGGGAGGTTATGTATTACATTGTTCAGAGGTTCAATCAAGGATATACAGATTGGAACTATCGAGAAATGTTTGTTAGGTCCGACAGACCTGATTTGTCCACCTGGGCACAAAGTGCAGCCGGGCACGACGAATATTAATGAACCATTTATTGAACTTAAGATGGTTTACATACCATGCCTGCTGACTTGCAGGGCTTCATATGAAAAGAAGGTAAACATAAAGAGCCCAAGCTCACGCGTGTACAAATGGGTGACCAGTTTGGTCATACCCCAAACCCGAACTAACTTCTCTCCTGACCCGAGCTCACCAGCAAGCTTTGTATCGGCCTTGCTGGCAGGCCCATGACAGCAGAGAGCGCAGTTATCACATATCTCACATGTCACAATTAACACATACCCACATACCACATACCGGCTGAGCTCAGCCTCAAGGACATCCCCTGCATACCTTGGACTCCAAATTCGGGGGATCCTTACATGTTCATCGACTTTTTCAATTTGAGTTCATTCCACAGGAAAGTTGGACCTATTTTGTGGATAAAAGTTTTGACTTGGCGCACAAGTTGTTGGTGTGCAAAGACAACGTTCTGGTGGTTTTTTACCTCAGCCACTTATCGGTAGATTTAAAAAAGGTACTTTTTCTGGAAATCAAATTCAGTAAAGTATGCCCAATATAAGATGAATGTCATCCATCCCGCAGTATTTAATGAAAAACTCGAGACGTTTTAACATATATATATATATCATACATCATACCCGAACTAACTTCTCTCCTGATCCGAGCTCATCAGCAAGCTTTGTATCGGCCTTGCTATAAAGGCCCGGGGCAGCAGAGAGCGCAATTATCACATATCTCACATGACGCAATTAACACATAACCCGCATAACAACCACCGTACAGCTTACCACATACCGGCCAGGCCCGGCCTCAAGGACATCCCCTGCATACCTTGGACTCCAACCTCGGGGGGTTACATGTTCATAGACTTTTTCCATTTGAGTTCATTCCACAGGAAAGTTAGACCTATTTTGTGGATAAGTTTTGACTTGATGCACGAAATGTTGGTGTGCAAAGACAATGTTCTGGTGGGTTTTTACCTCAGCCACTTATCGGTAGATTTAAAAAAGGTACTTCTTCTGGAAATCAAATTCAGTAAAGTATGCCCAATATAAGACCAATGTCATCCATACCGCAGCATTTAATGAAAAACTCGAGACATTTATATATATTATGATATGCTATATATATTATATATTTGCTGACTGACGTTACCATAACAGATGTTGCCGAGCTGCAAGAACATTTAGTACCTTGTTTGCAACTTTCGATTTGATGCCACCAAGACGTACATTGTACGTATATGCACGTTTTTACAAACATATGCAGAAAAGTTTGCCCTCCGGGTTTGTTTCAGCCGCCATTTTGTAAATATATGTAAATATCAAAATTGTACAGCTATTAAA
>JAQGAE010004951.1:0-11946 GCA_034696685.1 Julus scandinavius | reverse complement strand
TGGACAAACGTGGGGTGCAACCATACATCTAAGTTGAACCCACGCATGTTTATCCATGGCAGAGAACTCCTTCCATGCATTCTGCGGAAGTACTACCAACTCCCCCCCCCAAAGACTAGAATTGCTACAGATGTCGCAATCCAGTATCACCTACTTTACATAAACCAGGCATGGGCAAGAAACTTGCTCCACGATGAGATAGACCCTATCAGGTGGTTCAGCAGACAGGTCCTTATAATTATGAGATTTAGAAAGGGAGGAACCCTACTAAAAGAGTATATGCAAGAAGGTTAAAAGGAGGGAAAATCAGAAACCATGACTAAGAATAACACCCCTGGAAGTGATACCAATGTTGTAGCTAAAACGGACCCTACAAGTGATAATAGTGGTAAAAGAAATGTTAAGAAAAATGAAACAAAGCAAGTTGGAAATAATAGGCCAAAAAAGGCAAAGTGGTAAACCCACCTCATCGATGCAACCTCCGGACTAGAGTAAGAGGTGTACACTGGACTGATGAGGAGGAAGGTAGAAATATTGAGATTACGAATAAGATGAACCCCGAAGATAGGGATAATGAAATTGAGAAATACCCAGGTGGTTGGGATAAAGCGAGTGACAATGAGGACTGGCCACTCAATGAAGATGTTGAGCCAGGTCCATGTGTTAAAGGGAACATGCCCTCTGACAGAATGCAAGGTTTGGATCCTATGGTAAAATGTAGTCTAATAGGACCAGTTGAGAAGTTGATAATTGAGTTTAGAAAATATACGTTGACCTCACAAGAAGTTGGGATGATTAAAGATTATGCAAGCCGATGTGCTCCTTATAACAGAATACTGAGTAAGAAAGTGAAATAACTAAATAAGATCAATAAGTGAATTATGTCAAGTGAAAATAGTTGATTAATGTTCATTAAAGTTGAATATGAATAAAATTTGGTAAACTTGATTAAAGTTAATAAAGTTGAGTAAGCTAGCATGGTAAATAAGAACAAACAAGCCCAGTAGGAGTAAAGAGAAGAGTACCACGAACAAGGTACTCATTAAAGAAACACAGAAGATATGTTAAGCAATGATCCATCTTCAATTGATGGACCAGGCTGAAGTTTTAGTTACTCATTCCCGAAGTATATCAATACTTCAGTTTTATTTAAGTTTTTTATTTTTAAGCGTTCTTACATTATATAACAGTGTGTGCATTCATGTTACATAACCATAGCGCGAGTCTGTTTTTAGAATAAAGATGATCAAAGCATTGTGAATGAGTGTTGCTGTCAAAAGCCTATAATGTTGCAGGAAAATCGAAGACCATTGGAGGAGGAGTGGCCTTCCTGGAACAAGGAACTTTTCTGCTATCAAATGCCAGATGGACGGTAGTATTAGATGTACTGACTGACCAATTTCCAATTCATTTAGAAAATGTTAGAACAACTATAAAGTCTCTAGAAGAGAGCATGAATGCTCAGAAGCTAAGAAACATATGCTTAGATAAGAAAGCTGATGTTTGCAACATAGCTAGAACCAAGAGGGAATGTGTAAGTTTAAGAATGGCAGTCAATAATTTGGAAAAAGAAATTTACTCCTATCACTAGATGAGCAGAAATACAAGAGCTAAGAGAGGAGCAATAGATATAGTCGGGAAGGTGTTAAAATTCCTTTTCGGAGTACCCGACTCAGAAGATATCGAGAAAATTAATTCTAATGTCGGGATTCTTAAGAAGAATTTAATAGACTATACATTATATGTATGTTCAAGCCAGTTATATACATCATACAAATGATGAGGTAGAAGAGACAAGACATTCAGTAAATTGACTGGGAGAAGTGATTAAATTAGTAAATAAAGAGATCCAACAACAAAGAAATGGGTTAATTTTCGGGATGCAATTCACTAGTTAGGACTAGGAAAGCTTAGTCGATATTTAATTGGACCGGAGAAACTTGAGAGCATCCTATCAATAGTTAAAGACAAGTTGCCTGATGAGATGAAATTATTGACAGTAATTGCGGCAGACACTGTTTACACAGCTTATGGCTCGGTAATGGTCATACCCACCTTGAGCAACGACAGACTATGTGTCGTCCTCCAAATTCCATTAAAAACGGCACACAATCATTTCCTTTTATATCGAATTTTCTTAGTGCCACAAATGATTCCAAATTTACTATGGCAGTAGTAATAGAGCCTGAAGCTCCTTACATTTCCATAGCAACCGACAGAAAATCACACATGTTGATTTCAGCAATGGATTCGCTCCAATGTACAAGTGGGCCTCTGCGTTTTTTGCGACTTACCAAATATGGTTAAGCAAGAATCATGTGCCATATCTTTACTGACAGAGACACAAAGAGAAGTGCTTCTAAAATGCACGCGACAAATTATTCAGTATACCAGCACCCACGGAATTGAATATTAAATGCCCAGATCGAAGTCAGAATCATTGATGTACCATTACATGACAAGGATTCCTACAGATCCCTAACTTGTGCACAGGATATACTGACAGTTTTCAACTACCTTCGCATTTTCAAGTAAACAGTATCACCTACTTTAAACTTAGGTACTGCGGTACCTTTATAATATTGCCTCTTTGCTTTATTAAAGTGCTTCTTTATCTGCTTGACGGCTTCTTCATGTGCCAATCTCATCCTTAATCTAACCTCTTCATGATATTGATCATCAATATTCGTTGGCATCCTTCTAAAACTTAGTATGTCCCCAAATGGCATGTTATAATCCTGCCCACACGTCAGAAAATATGGTGTCTCTTTAGTACTAGTATTGGGAATTGAGTTGAAAGCACTCACTACGTAGGGAATCTACTGATCCCAATCTTTTTGACTCTGCTAAACATAGTGTGACAAAGAATTTGCCAATGTCTGATTGTATCTAGCTGTTGCACCATTCGCTTGAGAGTTTGAATATGTTTTATTTTTAAGACATTACAAGTCTCTTTCATAAATTTTAAAAAAAATTAGTCCCTCTATCAGTGAGTAGCTGGATTTGGGCCCCAAAAGTAACTATCTTTTCTGCAAAAACTTTAGCAATTGTTTCAGCCTTTTTGTTCTCTATAGCGAATGCACACACATAACGAGTTAAATGATCAATCACAACCAGAATATATTTCATTCCTGTCAAACTTGTAGGCAATGGACCTATTATGCCCATACTGATTCTCTCAAACTTCCTCCTCAACTTCTCTCAAAGTGCCAAATTTGACACTGTTGACAGCTCTGACAATAATTGGTTATGTCAGTCTTCATATTCTCCCTATAAAACGATCTTATAGGTTTTCTGTATATTTTTCCTGGACCTTGATGAGCTGAATAGGGTGCATCATGATGTGCCCACAATATCTTGTTTATAAAACTTGAAGGAATTACTATTTGCTCAAATGCTTTCCTTCTCCATGCACGTTGCTCACTTTTATCCTCTCGGAATAGAATACCATTATCATCTAAGTAGAATGGAGCCTTGTCTGCTCCCTTCTCTATTTCTGTTATGATTTGACTTATCTTGGTGTCTTCTCTTTGAGCTTCTCTGATGGTATAGCGACTTAGGATTAACCGGGAAAAACTTTCGTTCTCCTTGCCTTTCCTAACTGCTAAAACAATTCTACTCATATAGTTCACATGGGACTGCTGTGCTTCTGGCCTGTGGATAATCTCAAAATCATAATCTTGTAACTTAAGATTCCAACGTGCTAATCTCGAAGTTGGATCTTTAACATTCATCAGCCATTTCAGAGGTCTATGATCTGTAATTATTTCAAATTTTCTTCCATAAAGATAACATCAGAAATGTTTAATAGGCTAAACCACAGCTAAGCATTCTCTTTCTGTGGTTGAGTAGTTTTGCTCTGCTTTGTTTAATTGCTGACTGGCATGTGCGATAAGTAGTACATGTCCCTCTACTTTCTGCGAAAGAATGGCACCAATAGCATATCCAGATGCATCTGTTGTCAGAATGATGGGCTTTGTGAAATCAGGATAGACTAAAAGGGGTTTCTTGATCAGAATTGTTCTCATTTTATCATAAGCCTCTTGTTGGCCTTCTCCGCAAATAAATGAAATCCCTTTTTGTGTTAACATATTTAAAGGTTTTTCTATTTTTGAAAAGTCAGGTATAAACCTGCTATAATATCCAACCATTTCAATAAATCCACAATTTTTTTTTTAACTGTTTTAGTTATTGGAAATTTCTCAATGACCTCAATCTTTTCTGGATTGGGTTTGATTCCTTCGTTTGATACAATATGTCCCAAATATTTTTTTTCTTGTTTCATAAATGAGCATTTAGTTAATTTAATCTTAAGTCCAACCTCTTCCAATCTTTTCAGAACCCTTCCTAAGTTCACCAAAAATAATTATATCATCCAGATATACAAAGCATATTTTTCCACCTAAACTGCATAATACGACTTTCATAAATCTTTGAAATGTTGCTGGGGCGTTCTTTAGCCCAAATGGCATACGATTGAATTCGTATCACCCTTTACCGGGCACCGTGAAGGTAGTTTTCTCTTTAGCTTCAGGTGCCATTTCTATTTGCCAATATCCACTTGCCAAATATAAGGCACAGAACCGTTTTGCTTTACCCAATTTATCTAGTCTCATTAATCACTGGTATTAGGTATGGGTCTGTTCTAGTAACTTCATTGAGTCTCCGATAATCAATGCATATTCGTGTTCCTCCATCTTTCTTTTTCACCATCACTATTGGTGCTGACCACGGAGATATAGAGGGTTCAATGACTCCTCTGTCTTCCATCTCATGGATTTCATGATTTATCAATTCTTGCTGTGCGTACGGGACTCTATAGGGTGCTTGGAATAACGGTTCATCATTTAGGGTATAAATCTGATGTTTCACGACAGCACATTTCCCTAATTCTCTGTCTGTCAATTGTATCACTCTAGGATACTTACTGATTACTTTCTATAACTTATTTCTCCAATATTTATCCAAGTAATCCAAATCAGCAAATCTAGGAGAACATCCAATGTTTCCATATTTTGTTTTTCCTTTATTACTTGTTTCCAATGGTGCTATACTTGCTATATACGCACCTTTCTCTATGTAAAGAGGTTTCCTTGAAAAATTCTGCAAATGCACGGCAATTTTACCAGTTTCATTTACCATGCATATACTTCTTCGAATGGTCAAATTTATTTGCCCAAATTCTGCTATCTTGTCAACAACCCTAGAGATAGGTACTCTTGGTGGAGTGTTTAAGCAACCTTCAATTATGGCCACTTGGCATGCATCCAGCGAGAACTTCTTTAAACTCTTGATGTAACTCAATGAGGTGAATTCAGAGCTGGCAGTTCGTGATGTCTTAAATCTAATTTTCTCCCATGTTTTCCCCCTAAATGAGAGTGATTTACCCATTTCAATAATAGCTCCATGCTTTTCCAAAAAGTTGGCTCCTAATATCCCATCAATTCCATTGCCAAATAAAGCCTGATCAGCAAACACACAAGGGTGCCAAATTTCATTGTTCCTATTTTTAATTCTAACGTGTTTTTACCTACTGCCTGCAATCTTTTTCCTGAAATTCCCCTATAGGTGGTACATGGTACTACCACAGATGAGGTTAGGTTGTCATTCACACTTTCCCCACACAAGTGTGTTACTTGACTTCCAGTGTCTACCAAAAAGGTATAACTCCTCCTCCCTATCTTAAGTGGAATTGTTACATCATCTGCTGAATGCTGATTTGACCATCCTCCTAACTGCGCTACTGTAATTTTCCTTGAGGGGGAGGACTGGCATCCCCTCGCTAAGCATTTTTTGGCTGGGACCTGATTGAGTTATTTTTACTTCGGCAGTTCCTTTCTAAATGCGCCATTCTTTTATAATGGCTGCATTTCAGCTGGCAACATTCCCGAGCGCAATGCCCCTCTATTCCACAGTTAAAACATGTCACCCTTCCGTTATTCTGGGTGTTCTTCTCTACTCTTTGAAAACACTTATCTGCCTTATGCCCTATCGTATTACAAATTTGACACACAACATTATTAAATAGACAGACTTGTTTATCCACCCGAATTAGTGTCATTACTAATTAAGCAATTCTATTAATTAATGTGCTAATCTCTGCTGGTAAAATAGGATCCCTGTCCTCTGCAGCTCTGACTTGGTGGTATCCTCCTTTGAGTTTTTCATTTTCAGTCTCTTGGACTGCCACCTCTATTGCTTCAAGAAGGGTTTTTTGGATTCCTTGACAGCACAATATGACCCACAGGATCTCTTAGTCCTGTTGTGTATTGTCTCAAAAGCTGTGCTTCGTACAATTCTTTCTAAGCAGCTCTTTTTACGGGATCCCTTAGGATGTCTGCAAAGTACTTGTCAGCCAGCATCTGTAGTCTATTTGCAAAATCTCTTGAATGCTCTTTATTCATTTGCATGCAAGTTGCCATGTTCCTTAATTGTGTGGTTGGGTGTATGTACGAGAATCTCTGAACAATTGCATTCTTGATCTCTTTAAACACTGTAATGCTTTTAATTGCTTCACTAAGCACAAATTTTAAAGCTACTCCTGTCATCCGACAGCGAGCAATCCTCACTCTTTGTTCATCAGACCAGTTACCTAACTCCGCAACATTTTCCACTTGATCAAACCATCGAAAAAAGGAATTAAATGTATCAATCCTTGATGCTTCATATTATCACTATTGGGTACAGCAATGGCCATTTCTGCTAATCTTTGTACCTCGTCAAGAGTTATGTCCAATTCGTCTATATGAGTCTCTGCCTCTTAAAAATATGCTTGAGGGTGTATCCCTCTCATTCTCTGTGACCACAAATAAACTTAGGACCACTGCACATATAACACTCAGTCATGGAAAATAAGTCAAAACCATCAGAAATGAGGAAAAAGTTCTTTTCTGAGCTTTTCTCAACTTAGGATCCTTTAGGCCCTTTCACAAAATGTTGGGACCTTTTAGGCCTTTACTATTGATTTTAAAACAAAATTTCTCATGTAGGTCCTTTTAGGCCTTTTCTTCCTTTTAGGCCCATTGCTTTCCTTTTAGGACCTTTTAGGCCCTAACCACCACTATCAATGAGTCCCTACCTGAAAATGGAGTAATTTGATAGGTCACTTAAAGGGATTTGTCTAACTGTTTAGAGACAGGAAGTGCTACATCTAGACATAAAGTAGTATTATTTAATGGTCTTTCTTCAAGCCAAGTGGTTTGACATGTAACTTGGTGTATGAATTATCAATTTTGACCAAATTACAAAAGTAGTGGTATTTACAAAAAAAAGTGGTGGTAATTAAAACTCATCCCATTCCTCACTTTTACAAGTTTTACTAAACTGCCATTACAATTTCAAGCACTTAGATACCTTACAACACAGGATTTCACCAATTTTACAATAGTGGGGGTAAATGCCCTAATGAGATATTCAGTTGATACTCCTCCTTTGTACAAATCCAATGATACCAAATATGCCCATAGTATTGTTTAAAGCCTATTCATATCCATAAGTGCAAGATTATAGGGTGACTCAAAACTATTCACATACCCCATACTTTCTGCCTGTGTTTTTCACTCTGGTAATTCCAATCAATTTATGTCAATCAATTCATTAGCGTTCATTCTACTAGATCCATTTCTTATCATCAGAATCCCACTGCAGCCACCAAAATGTTATCCACTTCCCATTACCAAAAGGTCATCTCCATTCGGGAGTGGCCACGTAACATTAGTTGTGGGATGCAGAGAACAGCTAAGGGGTAGCGTAACCTGAGCGCTAGGGGTTTCTGTTCCCTTCTGCTGGAGGTATAAATGGAGGGGCATCCGTGTGTGACAAACAGAGTAGACAAAACTTAGCATATATTCATAAATATGAAATCACCGAGATTCTATTTTAACACCCAGAGGCTTTCTTACTCGTACACATTCTGGTCATGGTCCTTTTGACCCAGGGCCTAGCACAGCTACATCAACAATACAATAATCTGCCTAAAAATATTTAGGAGGGTAAACCTAACATGCCTAGCTACAGACATGAAACCCTCACTCTTTCTATAATCTAGGGGCATACAAGGATCATGCTTACCACACAGCTGGGCCGTAGGTTCTTCAGGGGGCAAAAACTTAAGGGGACCGAACCCCCTTGTTAAGGATTGTTAATCTGGAAAGATGGCTCCGGGAATCTTTCTCAGGTCCTGTAGACTGCGCACATATACTCTTGATAATCCTGTCCCGAACTCTCTCTCTGGGGGAAAAACTCTGAGCCTTTTATATGGATTGGCCAAGGTTTCTTAAATCCGTTGCATTCTGGGTACTGGTATCCGCCTAATTTATTCTTGTATATTAATGAGCTTTTCTTTTTAATAATGAGTTACTCTATCTATCTAGTCATAGGGGGAGTTGGGTGTTACGTTGTTTGGCTTCGTTCTTTGGGTCCCAGTTTGTTAGGTTTGCTTCTGGATACCCATAGGTCCCTGACATCAAGAGCTTTATTAACAGGTATTTCTTAAGTCCTAACGTCTTAAGGATCACCCTGTAGTTGTGA
The DNA here is from genome assembly GCA_034696685.1 of Julus scandinavius. Lineage (NCBI taxonomy): Eukaryota > Metazoa > Arthropoda > Diplopoda > Julida > Julidae > Julus > Julus scandinavius. Next base: position 3,417 of record JAQGAE010004951.1, on the reverse strand, counting down.
TTTTCGTAAGTATGTCATCTTTTTGTGTGCCCCCTTGGTCCGTGCTCCCTGTAGGTTTCAGAGGCTCCACCCGGCCTTCCTTGATTTCTACATATCCATAATGCATGGATTTGTCATCGGATTCTTTGTTTTCTCCGGTGTCCCAGTTTCTCAATCTTTATCAATATTAAATTTTTCCTTTGTTTTACTTTGATTATGCAAATTTTGTGACCCCTTGGGTCGTGTTATCCATCCCCTGTAATTGGTCCCCAGACGGCCTGACCCTCTGGCTTTTCCCTTTATAAGCCTGCACTCAAGCCTGCCCTCATCCGCAATGCAAGCCGGACTCTGGTGGGAGTTTTCAACACGGTGAGTTTAAATGGAGTTATGTTTCTCCAACACGCCATGCTGCCGAGCATGGTCTTGATGCTCTTTTGCCCATCTGCCCGGGGCTGGAGGACTTCCCCACACCTGTGCTTCTTCGCTTCCTATCCCTTGGCTGGGTTAACCGGAATTGGCCACTTGTGGACCACAACATGGTCCTGTTCTTTGTAGAAATTTGCAGGACCTTCGGCTATGCTAGGGCGGTCTTAACTCCAACAACAGCCCAGACTTTGCAACGGCAGCCGGCTCCCCTAGCAGTCCTCCTCGGTCTGACGGCTTCCCTTACCTCGGCACCAGTCCAGTCGGTTCCACCCACAACTCCATCCCCGGGTTTGGCCGCATCAACTACTACTTATAGTCCGGCGGATTTCTCCCGAGCAAGTTCTGTTCAGAGCCTGCCGAAGGAGGATGAGGACGGCCGGGTAACCCCTATTGTGGTCACTGTGATTTCCCTCAGGGTGACAAGGACTGCCTAATTTGTTGACAATTCCCGGACCGGCCTGGTTTTTTGCTGCTGAACACGGTAAGTGTTTGTTTTGTATCTTTTCCCCTTGTTTATGGCAGGTCGTAACAGAACAATCGTTAAGCTTCGTGATTCTGAGCATGCACTCGTTTTAACAAACATTTTAAAGCAACCAGATTAACTTAAATTTGAATTATGGAACACATGCATGCATTATAATTAACCTGATACATAAATGTCGTATTGATAATGTATTACCTGTAAACAGCAGATAATCCAGGCCATTTTCCCACATAACTTACCAACAGATAACTGGCCTTGTGACATCAGCAACTAGATAACAAGAGAGTAGCTAACAACAAGAAACGGGCCACACAGGTCTAAGTTGGCTCCATATGTTGACTATAGAAGAACAACGCTTCTTTTGCTAAAATTATCACATTGATAAATTAATAGTATTAATTATATCTTAATATTGTTATTAATTATTATTAAATAAAAGCAATATGAAAGCAAAAGGAAAAACAGGAGGAATCAGCAGCTTCCAATAACAATATGGCAACTGCTTTTTTGAGAAAAAAAAGAAAATATTGGGTGAGGCCCACAAAAAAGATTTACACATGGTAAGTCAGTATGTAAATCATTGTAAAATAGCTTACCCTTATAGAAACTGTAGAGGAGAGTGGGTAGGAATTTGATGCAGGAGGAATGGGGCATTGCCAACAATTTAAAATTTAAAGTGTTAAAAGTTTGACACTGGTGTGTCTACATGACACTTGTGTTCCTGCATTTGTTTGTGTAAATTGGTGGCCGTCTGATGAAAAACAAGAATATGGGAAGGAAAAGTGTGATTCCACTACCAAAAAATATGGTTTTACTTCAAATATTAAACTCTTTTAAAAGTATTGTATATAGAGAAAACATTTTCATATTAAGTACATTAATAACAGTTAGGATAGTTATGACATTACTAGATGTTTCACTGCCAAGCCCTTTTAATCCTATCGTGTGTTTGAGACAAAGCTTTAGTAACAGGAGGATTGGGACACAACTATGCAGGAGGAATGGGACTGTCCCTGTAACTGGAATTTTATGGATTTTGCTTTTAGATTTTTAGCATGTGTAGGAGATCACACATGCGGCAGTTCTTTTTTGTTTGATGTTAGAGCTGGTGATTTTGTGTTTGTGAGATGTGCCAAGATAAATAATGTGGGTATGAACTCTAAGAAGCTGAATTGTATTTTTTGCAAAGACAGAAGAATACCATGAGTTTTAAATTTACTGATACACATGTCATAAACATGGTTACAAAAATTGATGTCATTCTAAAGCTTCCCCTACATTTTCTTTGTGGAGGCAGATCAAAATTTTGGGAAATCTACACATTTTGCATTGACGTTAGTTAACTTTCAACATTTTGTTAATTTTTTTAAAAAATCCTGCTAAAAGGTAGTGTTCTTATTATTGCAAATAATTCACCTCAAAAATTTAGTGTTATAATCCTTTGTATCTTCGTTTTAAAGACAGTGTATTAATCCTCCTGCAATGCGTCACATTCCTCCTGTGCGCAGGAGGAATGGGACACTATGGAGAGTAGTTTAATTTCAATTATTTTTCTTATTTTAGTAATTAGAAAATATTTTCCACACTATGCACAATATTCACAATAGTATGAAGTAAATTTGTGATTAAAATTTGTTGTTTTATGGTTGATGAATGATTTTTTTTTAAAAATAAGTTGAAAAATGGCCCATTCCTACCCACTCTCCCCTACATCATAAATGGTAAGTAGCTGATTGTTGAAAACTAATAATCAACCCTTATGGAAAAAATGGATGATGAAGTGGTAATCAAAAACTAATATTTATTCTAAGTATTTCAGTAGTTTCCAGTTGTGGCTGCAAGTGGTATCTGTGTGACAATAACATTTTTATATGCGCTTTCATATGTTTTTAAATGATCACTAAACTGCTGTTGTTTTTAGCCTCTCGCACTACAAACACTTTTAATTAAAAATACAATTTGATGGCAATGTGATGTCCGACATCTGTTGTCAGAACATATCTGGAAAAAAAAATAATCTTAATGCGGAAAGCCCTAGGCTCAAACTCATTGTCACTAAATACATAAGTGATCCATGGGACCATAAAAATAGAGGAAAAGCCAACCGTGTGGTGATGCCTTATCTGGTCAGGGGTCATCCTCAGTGGTCCGTCGGAGTTGAGGGGGTAGGCTAATTTGCCTGACCATCCACGAAGGGATGCCCCATCAGGAGGGTCCCATTGCAGACATAGGTGGTAAGGACAGCCATGAATAAGGCCACCATGGCGGTCACCTGTCAAGGCCCGGCAGCCCACCCACATCTCCAGGAGTGTAGAAAACAGGACTCCACGAGGGGAACAACTGGGGCTCCATCTGGTAGACCAGGATGCCACCTATTAAGCTGGAGTCAAAGCACTCCCGACTGCACCAAAAATCCGCAAGGTGGCGCTGAATTTCACAGCCATTTTTCGCCTGCTTTAGCCCGCGTTCAGGCTTAGCAGACGAAGCAGCGTGGCCAGATAACGCATCCCCAAAAGTCCTTAAAACTG
>JAQGAE010004950.1:0-11946 GCA_034696685.1 Julus scandinavius | reverse complement strand
CGTCCACACTGTAAGTTTCAAAAACATGTTTTCGAAAACTCTGCTTTTGCTTTTGGTGCGGTGAAGTCGCACCTTTAAGAAAGCTAAATAAATTCAAGAAATAAGATTTTACTAAAAGATAGATTTTATTTTAATTGAAAATATCCACTACTTGATTACTGTTCAGATTTTTAGTATCTAACTTAATATATTTGTGATTTAAAAAAAAAATCCCAATCGTAGCCTTTTACCTAATTTATAGAAGTTTTGCTCCCATACCTCTCTTCACATCTATTATAAATTGCCAAAAAATACAAAAAACTAATACCAATTGCCAGGTGGATAGAGTCCCACAGTGCTTTGTGATTCATATTTTCCGTTGAGAATGTAAATAAAGGTAGAAATTGAAAGTCAAGATATGATAATAATAAAGATAAGATATGATAAAATAAGTTCAGGAAAAACATCCTTTCTAGAAGCATTACAACAACCTTTTTCTAGTTATGAATTAATAGTACACATTTTTGTCAATTCAAAATGATCGGCTGTATTTTGATTTTCAAGTTTTTTGTACTTTACGTGATTTTATTTACTGGAAATGGTGAGTTTGAATTATTTCTCTTGATATAATTTGATACAAATTTGGTAAGAAACAGATATTATATCATCCAAAGTGGGAAAAATACATGTATTTACTAGATATATAGATATTTATGCGGGAAGGAAAAGTGTGATTTCACTACCGAAGTTTTTACTTCAAATATTAAACTTTTCTAAAAATATAGTTTATAGCGGCAATGTTTTCATATTAAGTACATTAATAGCAGTTAGGATGGTTATGATATTATTAGATGTTTCATAGCAATCTGCCATAAGAGTTTTAAATTTCCCGATACACGAGACATAAGCATGGTTGCAAAAGTTGATACCATGCTTAAGCTGGATCACAACCCTATCACTTTCAATGGGTGAAATTTTAAAACAAAACTACAGCCAAGTTTGTTAGTTTTCATAAAAAATCCTGATAAAAAGTTAAGTGTGTTCTTATTATTTCAAATAAATCCAAAAAAATTTAAGATAGTGCTGTGTAGTCCTTTGTATCCTCTTTTTAAAACAGTGTCTCAATCCTCCTACTACGCGTACCATTTCTACCCACTCTCGTACTAACTTACACAACTCCAGAAATATTTATTTTTAATATTTCAGGACATTGTTGCGGGCTGCCAGAGGCTCTAGAAAATGGGTACTTCGTTCCTGAACAAGCTGAATATGCTGAATTTCAGTCGATTAGATATTTGTGCAAGCAAGGATTCTATTTACAGGAGGCATTTTCAGGACAACAATTTAACCTATGCAGAAATGGTGGATGGACAAATGTCTTCCTACCAATATGCAGTAAATATTAAATACAGTTTTTTTCCTTTAATTATATATTTTTTAAACAACACATTGAGTATTAATGTGAAACTAGGAGACTCGGCTCCAGTGACGGCTCATGTATAGGCACTGTGGAACTGCAGCACCCCCTATCCTTTTTCTTTTCTTTCTAATTTAATCTATTCTTATAATTTATTCTTTAATTTATGTAATTAATTCTTTAGCCATGCCACAGTTAATGAAAAAGATTAAAAAATCTTTGTATGGAACTGTGCGCTTCACAGTTCCAGCAGCGCAGTGCTTGACTGTTGCACACATAGGAAGTTGCCCGCCAGGCTGTGAGGGAGAGAGAGAGCACTGTTGCTCCCGCAGTGCCGACCCTGGCATGCTGAAGAGCAGCAACCCCTCTAATAATAGGTATGATCCACCACTGCTCAGCTCCTCTCCACACAAAAGAAATGTTGATTGTGGAGTAATTTGATCTACTGCAAAGCTGCAGGAAGTTGTTGTGGCTAAGTTGGGGCTATCAGGTAGACTAGCCAGAAAGCTGTGATGTTGTTATTGATGTTAGTAAGAATATGTGATATTAAATCTGTTGGGGTGATGGTACCTCGTTGGCCAGGGTGATTAGGGGATGAGGGCAAACACAGTGTTGCCTAATAAGGCCTAGTTTCACAGATGAGGCAATTAAGGGCTTTGTGGAGTTATGTGAATATATCCATTTTTAGAACAGGCATTGTAAGGGTTTATTAAGGGTATATTGTGTTAATATTTGCAGTGAAAATGTTCGATTGCGGTACCCCTGGATTTCCAGCTAACGGAATATTTTCAATGTTCGCACACAACATCGTAAGATATGAATGCAAAAGTGACTACATAAAGCAGGGCAATGACAAGAGGGATTGTGACGAATTTAATGAGGGTTGGATACCTCGTGAGATACCAACGTGTGGTGAATATCATAAAAGATTTTATAAAGATGATATTATAAAAGACGAGTTTTTCTTGTTAATTTTATTTTTAAGATAAAGTATATAATTATTTATTTTCTCATTTTAGCTGCTAATTTATTTTATGATAAAAATGTTTCAATCAACATTGACAATGTATTAACGACAGAAAAGAATAACAGAGACGATTACATTAAAATAAATTCCTTTTCTGAATTTGAATTGATCATCGACTTGGGCCGCATATCAGATTTTACAAACATTGATATTGATATGCAAATTGGTAAGATTCAATAAATGTTCTTACAGGGCTATACTGTGGGATTCACAATGTTAAATATAAAAATTACCAATTTTCATTATATTTAATTTGTATTTATGTTTCAGAGAGGGATTTAAAAATAACACTGAAGTCATCAACTGAGTCTACTTCTCCAGTGGACAGGCGGTTACTCAAAAACATAGAAATCAATAAAGCGGGGGATTTCTTTTTACAACTCAATACTAGAACTTTTGTAGTTCCAACCAATGTCGAGAAGGCGAAATATATTTTCATCGAATCAACTACAAGAGATACAAATGTATTTTACTTCCGTGACATAACAGTTTACAACGCTTTAGGTAAGGTTTCTAAATACGAGATAGACCAAAAGTCACCACCACCCCACGTTTTTCTTAAATCTTTTAGTTATGAACATTCTGTTAATGCGGTTAAACAGGAAGTCACGTGTGCTCTATCCAATTGCGGCAACACCAATAACTTAGCAAACGAAAGAACATTCACCAATGGAAGGATTAAGAAGATCTGAACACCTAGGAGGAAGTTATGAAGAAGCTAATCCCCTAGCAGGGAAAATAAAATCCCCAAGCACGGAACCCAACCAGTGAAAGATTTAACCCCCCTGGCAGAAGAAGCTGAAATCACTCCTCCATTATTGGAGGAGGACCAACTGGAGGTATCCGGATGGGAAGACACGTTTAACACTGATTCTGTTAGAATTTAACTACGACAAGTTATGTGTTGATGGAAATCCACATATCTTGGGACCTGTAACACTGGACAGAATGTCGAATTAGGAAAACGAAGAGAATGGTTTGTTCGTATGAAATCAATTGTTTTCGTCTTCATTGGCAATTATTTAAACTCATTACAATGAACTGAGGGAAATGCCAAATGTTAGCTATGCTGCAGCACTGCAGTGAGGCGACCTACAATTACACCAGGTACCAAAGTTCGTCATTTAGACGTCATTTTTGACTAAAAAAATGACATGAAAATTTAATTCCAAAATGACGTCTTTGGGACCAAAAAAATGACCAAAAAAGACGTCATTTTTGACCAACTTTAATAGCTGAAATTTAGGCTTGCGCCCCTTTATGGTCGGCCCTAAACATGCTCCAAATCTATAGGGCCCTGATCATTCCCTCCACTAAATTTTGGCAGTTCGATAAATTTTTTGTCAAAGTTTAGTTGGTCATTTTTTGGTCATAAAAATGATGTCATTTTTTGGTCTTTACTTGGTCATTTTGAGTTCGTCATTTTTTGGTCAGTAAATTGACGTCTTTTTTTGGTCTTTATTTTGTCATTTTGAGTTCGTCATTTTTTGGTCAGTAAAATAATGTCATTTTTTCGTCATTTTTTGGTCATTTTTAGAGTTTGTCATTTTTTGGTCAGTAAAATGATGTCATTTTTTCGTCATTTTTTGGTCATTTTTAGAGTTTGTCATTTTTTGGTCAGTAAAATGACCAAAAAATGACGTGTTATGGGTTTAACCACATCAGTGTCAGACGTGTCTTCCCATCCAGATATCTCTGGTTGGTCCTCCTCCAGTAATGGAGGAGTAATTTCAGCTTCTTCCGCCATGGGGGAAATCTTGCACTGGTTGGGTTTCCTGTTAGGGGATTAGCTTCTTCAGATCTACCTCCTAGGCGTTCAGATTTTCTTAGTCCTTTCATCGGTTGAATGTTCTTTTGTTTGCTAAGTTATTGGTGTAGCTGCAAGTAGATAGAGCACACGTGACTTCCTATTTAACCGCATTAACAGAATGTTCATAACTATAAGATTTAAGAAGAAAAAAGTGGTGTTGTGGTCAATTTTGGTCCACCCTATATATTGGAAATGATGCGTATGACGTTTTTTAAAGATTTCATTTGGGTGGGAATTACGCAGTTATAAAACCAATTAATATTAAATACATTCCACATTTATTTCAATATAGCGGCAGTGGACTGCGGTGTTCCAGATGCTCCACCAAATAGTTATCTAACTGTCAAACGATCATCGGGCAAAAAAAAATATGAATATCATTGTGAAGACGATTACTATTTGGATGGAAGTTCTGTAGCAGAGTGTTATGATGGACAGTGGATTACACCACCACCAAAGTGTAAGAGCTCATCTATGAAATATTAGCCCGGCAGAGCCAAAAATTGTCTTTTTTGTTGTTATTTGGTATTTTTCTACCCAAGTCGAAGATTTTCAAGATTATATACAAAGAAACCTTTCATATTCGTAATATGGATGTTTATTTAAAAACTTAACCAAAAAAGTTTATTTAAAAGCAATTTCAATGTGTGTATTTAAAATTATCTAAAATGTAATGATTTTTCGTATGACAAACTAATTATAAGTCATTTTTTTCCAGGTATTGCAAACGAGATTGAAAATCAGACAAGTAAGTATTAATATATAGAAGATATTCTATACTTTTTCAATATTGTTTCATTGATTCCAATAATTTATTATAGATATTGCCAATACGATTACTGTGAATGAAGTGGTGATTGTGGTGTTTGGATTAATTGCTTTTTTATAGAAATGTTGAACACAATCTATGGAAGTGTTACAAGAAAAGCCAACAAGGACACCGATAACATCCGAAAAATTTAAAATAATATCATAAATAAACAACATATTATATAGTTTGAAAAAGATTGGTAAAAGGTTTGAATCAAAATAAATAGTGGGAATATAAATTATAGTTTGTGTATGAAACCACATCATTAAGCATAAAAATAAACTAGATATAAAGTAGTAAATTCAAAATTCGGAAAGTTATTGCAATATATTTTAAAATTGTTCATATTTTCAGTTCAAAATGTAAATAAAAGAAGAAATCGAAAGGATGACGCCATAAAGATAAGATATGATAAAAGAAGTTTAGTGAAAAATATCATTTCTAGTTATGAGTTATAGTTCACATTTTCATCAATTCAGAATGATTGCCTATATTTCTATTTTCAAGTTATTTGTAGTTTATGTGATTTTATTCACTGGAAATGGTGAGTTTAAATGCCTTATTTTGAGAAAGATTTGGTAAGCTTACTCTAGAAATGTTCATTTTTAATAATTCAGGACATTGTTGCGGGATACCAGAAGCCCCAGAAAATGGTTACTTCGTTCCTAAACAAGTTGAATATGCTGAATTTCAGTCGGTTAGGTATTTATGTAATCAAGGATACTATTATCAAGAGGAATTTACAGCACATCAATTTAACCTATGTAGAAATGGCGGATGGACGAATTTCAGAATACCAATATGCAGTAATTATTTTATTAAATACACTGGGTTTTTTTTATTATGCCAGTGCATTAATTCTGAGGGATTCCTAAGAGGGCGTACGCACTTTGTAGGGTAGACCGGGGCACAGTGGGTACACTTTAGAATTCATTAATTTGTGGGAAAAATATTTAACTCGTAGCATTTTAAAAGAATAACACAGTAATATACGAGCCTTCAGGATCTGTATACATTTTGCCATCGTTTTAGAGCTCCTACGTTTTTTTGCTATAGAAGATTAAAGTTGGTTGCGCAGACTGTCCCACTGTACCCCTATACCGGGGCACAGTGGGACATGGCATGGGGTACAGTGGTCCACGTGAAATTAAGACAAATTTTACGAGAAAAAGAACACCACATTGAATGATTGTGTTTAATTCAGCACGTTAATTTAAAATTCCAAGTATAAATTACAAAAACTATTAAAATTAACCGTAATTACAGCAGCTTTCATATTTTCACCGCTTACTCGTCCAAAAGTGATTAGTGATACTCACAAATGGGTCTATTCGTGGATAGCCTCAAAAGACGAGTCGTTTTTACGACATGGTATCCGGATGCTGCCAGAAAGATGGGAAAAAGATGTGGCTAGCGATGGACAATACTTTGAATGATCAACTTGTAACCACTTTTTAAAAATAAATCTGTAATTTTAGAAGATAATCCCTCAAAATTAATGCACGATCCAAATAATTAAATATATTTTTCTAAACAATTTTGCTAACATTCGCAGAAAAAATATTCAGTTGTGGTACCCCTGGATTTCCAGCCAACGGAATGTTTTCAATGAACCCAAAAGGCGTGAAATATTATTGTAAATATGACTACATAAAACATGGCGTTGTAGATAGGATTTGTGACGAATTTAATGAGGGCTGGATACCGCGTGAGATGCCAATGTGTGGTGAATGTTTTTGTTATACAAGACTAGTTGTGCTTGGCAAAGTTTATTTTTAAGATAGAATGTATAATTATTTGTTTTCTAATTTTAGTTCCCAATTTATTTTTTGATAAAAATGTTTCAATCACCATTGACAAGAATGTGACAACTACAAAAAAGAATACCAAATACCATTACAATGTTGTGAATTCCTTGTCGGAATTTGAATTGGTTATCGATTTGGGCAACATAACAGAGTTTTCAAACATTGCTATTGAACTGCAAATTGGTAAGATCTTATGTTGAGTTCATGAAAGCATGAACATTCCTGTAATTGTTATGTACTTTCAGATGAGGGGGGATGAAGATGGGGTAAGGTAAATTCCAAGGGACCAGTATCTCCGGAGGCCCAGAGAGCAGTGGCGGATAAAGGTGGGTATGCACCAGAGGAAACATTTGAAACATCAAACAGAAACATGGACTTAAAACACAACTGTATTGTTGGAAACTTTGGTTAAAACAGTTTGCAACAAACGGGTTTAATTGAAGTTTGTGTTTCGTGTTTCCAGAAGTTTCATGTGGTGCACAACCGCCTTAAGGATAATGGAGCCTCCTTCGCCCTTGTGTCCCAGGGCCATCCCCAAGTAGCAGTGGGGAAATAAAATGACGTCAAATTGATGTCATTTTTTCAAAAAAACACGTCTCATGTTGAATAAGACATCATTTTTTGCTCATTTTACTGACCAAAAAATGACAAACTCAAAATGACCAAATACAAACCAAGAAATAAGGTCCAAAAATACTGACCAGAAAATGACGAACTAAAATGACCAAAAAAGAACCAAATAATGACCAAAATATGACCAACGAAATTTTTTCACAAAATTTATACAACTGACAAAATTAATTGGAGGATCAAAAATGACGTCTTTTTCAATCAAAAAAAGACGTCTGTTTCGGTAATTCTTTGGTTATAAAGACATTATTTTGGATTGACATTTTCACGTCATTTTTGGTCATTTATTTTGGTCAAAAATGACGTCTAAATGACGAATTTTTCTACCTGGGTTACTATTAAAGCCTAAGCCACACCAAGAAATGCATGGAGCAAAAAGCAAGGATTTCGATAAAAGTTTGTTTGCCAAGTTTTTGTCCCGATGTTTCAGCAAACTTCAAAGCTTTTCTGCTTTTAAAAGCATGCTTTTGAAAACATTTCACCGATCACCAAAAGATGGTTTTCATGTTTCATGTTTCCGGGATTTCTTGCTTCGTGCTTTTTTTGGTGTGGACCCGGCTCAAAAGTGCATTTTTAGCAGAAAAACTACACGTTTTCTGCATTAACACTGCAGTTTTTATGCAACTAAAGTGTAATTTTCATATCATACTTAGATATGGATATTTCGTTTCAGAAAGTGATATAAGGATAACAATTAAGTCATCCAATGAGTCTACTTTGCCCAAGGACAAACGCTTTCTCCAAAATGTAGAAATCAAAAAAGGGTGGAATCTCTTATTAAAACTCAATACTAGTACTTTTGAAGTTCCAACCAAGGTAGAGAAGGCGAAATATATTTTAATCGAATCAACTGCCACAGAAAAAAAGAATTTTTCCTACCGTTATATAAACGTTTTTAACGTTTTTGGTAAGGATAATGTTTTATTTATTAAGGTGGGTCCAGACTATCCAAAAACATGGAAGCAAAAGCAGAGTTTTGAAACATTTTTAAAAACATGTTTTTAAAAACTCTGCTTTTGCTTTTGGTCTGGACCCACCTTTATATTCGTCATCTGATGTCCAATATTTAATTTGTAATTTGACTTCTGGTTCTAATCTCAACTTCTTAAATGAAATTTAAAATAATTTCGTAAATAATAATTCGTATGACTTTTTAAAAGTTTCATTTGAGATACAATTATGCAGTTATAAAACCAATTACCGTATTTTACGGCACCTTAATTTTTAAGCAATTTAAAAAAAAAAAAAAAAAGTGGTATAAGGCAATTTTTTGAAGAAAAAAGTGCGTCTTATAGTCCGTAAAATACGGTGATATTTCGATATAGATCCAAAGAATTGCGGCGTTCCAGATGCCCCACCAAATAGTTATCTAACTGCCATACGTTCATCAGGAAAAAATAAATTTGAATATCATTGTGAAGACGGTTACTATTTACTTGGAAGTTCAGAAGCAGAGTGTTTTGATGGACAGTGGATTACACCACCACCAAAGTGTAAGTGTTCATCCATGAATTTAAAATTTAATGAATTTTCGTATGACAAACTAATTATAATTCATTTTTTTCCAGGTATTGCAAGCCAGAATAAAATTCAAACAATTACAACAAGTACGAATATGTATAATATTTAGATATTCTATACTTTTTCAATAATCTTTCATTGATTTTAGTAATTTATTACAGATATTGCCACCATGATTACGGTGAATGAAGTGGTGATTGTGGTGCTTGGATTAATCGTTATTTTATAGAAAAGTTGAAACACAATTTATGAAAGTGTTATAAGAAAATCCAACAAGGACACACATAATATCCGAAAAAAAATAGCGAAAAGTTTTGAATTAAAATAACTACTGGGAATATAAATTATAGTTTGTGTGTATGAAACTACTTTATTTCATACTTTATTATCTAAAAATAGTCTAGATATTTGTTGCAAAATTAAACAAAAACTTGAATTGAAAAAATTGTTGTGGTTGAAAAATGTATTTACATGTAAAGAAAATCAGTAAACATTAAAATAAATAATGATTTGTTTGTTATGATTTCTAAAATAAATGTATGAAAATTGATAACAGGACGTATGATAAAACAGGAAAAACTGAAATGGCTGTATTTTGAGTGGTTGATAAATTTTAAGATGAATTTTTCATTATTTTAACTAAATTATTATGATAAGGATGTTAACTACTACACCTTGTTATTGTAATGAACTTAACCATTTTCTCCAAAATAATTATACCGGATATTCCCTGGGAAAAAACGTTGACCTCATATTTCCTGGTAAAAACCACACATACAAACATGTTTTAGGCCAAATTAGTCGTATAATCCTTTATTCGGTTTATAGTAAGCATTCCCCAGGACTACACATTTTTAAATACAATATAATCAGTGTCAAATGTGCAATTTTCATTGGATATTTCAAGTTTTAGCTACTTTACTAATATTGTTTACTGGAAAAGGTAAGATTGAATTATTTATACTTATATTAACTTTACAACATCTGAATTACCGGTAATTAATTTAATATAACTGTTTGTGTTATAATGTAGCTATATAATCTATATTATAATATACTTTTTAAGGTGACTTTTTGTCCACCCTGAGTTTATAATTAATTTACAGGATTTTTACAGGATTGTGTAAAATTCATAAAATATTTTCAGGTCAAGGTTGTTCAATGCCAATAGTACCACAAAATGGTTTTATAAACCCAGCGAAAGACATATACAAAGAAAATGAAAAGGTGTTTTATGGATGTAATCACGGATTCATAATTAAACTGAAGTTTCCGGCACAAGATTCCAACATATGTCAGCAGATGGGATGAAATAATACAGCTACACCGAGATGTGGTAAGTAACAATTTGTGTAAAGCCTGGTCCACACCAGCAGAAACCACAGAGCAAAAACAGAAAACTTGGAAACACGAAGCATGAAAACAAGCGCCGTAAAGTGGAAACATTTGCGACTTTCTCTTGAGACGGGTCCAGACTACACTCAAAGCAAAAGTAAAAAAAAAAGCATTTTGCAAAAGCATGTTTTTCAAAACTTGCTTTTGAATTTTTGTGTTTTTTGCTTTTAAAAGCATGGCGTCCAGATCATGTACTTTTTTGGTCCGTGCATTCGTTGGTTTGGAATATATAGGCCTTAGAATTGGTTTAAAAATCTAAATCGACATAATAACAAGTTGTTTTTGATAATATTTTCAGTGAAACGCCAAATTAGTGGTACACCTGGAACTCTAGAAAATGGTTTTTCATTTCACAACTCTAAAGAAAATATAATTGAGTATAATTGCAAACCAGGATACATTCTTATAGGTGAGAGCAGGAGGATTTTACCAGCAAACAATATTTGGATACCGCATAAAATTCCGAAATGTGGTAAATACAGTATATTATTGAATTACTCTAATACAAAAATTCCATCGTGGGCACCTTAAGAATGTGTTTTTTAAGAAAGTTTTTTTTCTTATTTTTTATTTTAGTAGCCAATTTGGCTTATGGAAAAAACATTTCACAGATGAATACAAATGCGAATACCCAAATTATGGTGGATGGAATTTTAAACTCTTGTGATGCTGGGGTCAAATCATCTTCATTTGCATTTCAAGTCGTATTAGGTCAGATTTATGAATTCACAGACGTAGTAATTACTTTTAAAAATGGTAGGTCAAACAAAAATATTTCAAACTCTTCATACTTGTCAGGTGGACATGTTTGTGCAACGTGTAGACACGTTTGTGAAATTGGAGACATGTTTGTGAAACTGAAGATATGCTTGTGCAATGCGTAAACATATTTGTGCAATGTGTAGACATGTTTGTAAAACGTATAGACATGTTTGGGAAATTGAAGACATGTTTGTGAAATTGAAGATATATACATACTTGTGAAATTGGAGACATGTTTGTGAAATTGAAGATATGCTTGTGCAATGCGTAAACATATTTGTGCAATGTGTAGACATGTTTGTGAAGCGTGTAGACATGTTTGTGAAACGTATAGACCTGTTTGGGAAATTGAAGACATGTTTGTGAAATTGAAGATATATACATACTTGTGAAATTGGAGACATGTTTGTGAAATTGAAGATATGCTTGTGCAATGCGTAAACATATTTGTGCAATGTGTAGACATGTTTGTGAAGCGTGTAGACATGTTTGTGAAACGTATAGACCTGTTTGGGAAATTGAAGACATGTTTGTGAAATTGAAGATATATACTTGTGAAATTGGAGACATGTATGTAAAATGTATAGACATGTTTGTGCAATGTGTAGACATGTTTGTGCAATGTGTAGACATGTTATGGTTGTGCAATGTAGAGACATGTTTGTGCAACGTGTAGAAATCTTTGTGCAATGTGTAGACATGTTTGTGCAATGTGTAGACATGTTATGGTTGTGCAATGTAGAGACATGTTTGTGCAACGTGTAGAAATCTTTGTGCAATGTGTAG
>JAQGAE010004949.1:0-11947 GCA_034696685.1 Julus scandinavius | reverse complement strand
TTTAATAGCTGTACAATTTTGATATTTACATATATTTACAAAATGGCGGCTGAAACAAACCCGGAGAGCAAACTTTTGTGCATATGTTTGTAAAAAACATATATATACGTACACGTGCGTCTTGGTGGAGAGCCGGCTTTACGTTCCCATAAACAGTATAGATTTGTTTCCACCCAGAAAAAGTACAAATTCAATAGTGTAACTGAATTCCTGCGCAAGTTTTTTTGGCAAAATAAATAAGTGTACACATTTGAATTTCGTTTGGCAATTGCATGTTGCCGAAGATTTGTCGATGTTGCGCAAGTTGCACGCTTGTTACTCCTAACCTCATATCGCCATTTGTGAAACCTCCTTTTTCCTCTGGGTTTTAGTCGTAGAAACATGAATACTTTAACGAGATAGATTGTATTTTCCCTTAAGGCAAGATAACAACAGTGCATGTGTTCAGAATTTTGAGTCACTTTTGGATTGTTGTCTGTTCTGGAAATGCATGTTGTTGTCTCGCTCCAGAATGTGCTTAATGCCGCGCACTTCATCTTTGTAGCTATGCAAATTGCCCCTTTGAACAATATGACCCTCGTAGAAATTTCCCTCGCAAAGACATACCTTATTGATGGCAACGTGATAGAAAATCGGGTTGCCATGGATACCGACTGACATTTCGAGTAGTTTACATCAGCAGCGTGCACAAAAATATCTCCTTAATTTAATTAAAATCGGAAGAAAAACGAGCCTGCTTCACCCCCATGAAGAATTCGATAAGAAAAAAAGTGCATCAAATAAGCTTAATATATTCTCAATGTCAAAGATGGGCGACGCTGGCAATACAATAAATGTCATCAAATACCATTCCAGAATATATTTGTATATACTGTGGGAAATTATACTTCAGGGTATATATACAAAGTCAAAATATCACTCCTGGAAATTTTGTCCAAATTATCCCATTCGCGCGCGGTTTACCGCCGCGGGTGGAAATATTATATACGTATGTTCCACATATACAGTATTTATACTCTTTCTATAATACATACTGAATATATACATTTTTGAGTCATGTATGTTTTGAAATATTTAATAAAATATTATCCATATATCTAAAATTGTACGCGTTCGGGTGTAAAAATTGTACGCGTTCGGGTGTAAAAATTGTACGCCGCGTTAAATCCCGTAAAGTACAAAATTCTCCTTATATGTCTGAAAACATTTGTGGATGTATATAGGGCCTTAACAGAGGTGTGAAAATAAGAACATAATAGAAATAAAGATGAAATATGAATATACGCTGTGAGTCATAAAAAAGTAGAACCCAATAAAAAAATCACTACTTTTTCAAAAATGCTTCTATTTTATTAAAATTAGCACATACATAAAACAATAGTGTGGGAACAAAGGATTTGTTCAGGACATGACACAAATCTCGGATTTTTCATTTTTCAACAAGAAGATGCACACCCGCTCACCGTGCTCGTGAAACAATTTGTGGTAAACGCCGTGGTTCATCCAACCCAACCACTGGCCACCAAACAGTCAGAACTCGAATCCGGAGGACAACAAAATTTGGGAAGTACACAAATGGAAGATTAATAATCTAGAAGACTCCAAACTATAAATCGAGAAAACTTGGATTGAACTCGCGACCGGCGTAGACTCGATTCGTCGATCGAAAGATGGAGCTTGCGTAAAAGCCACCGGAGGCCATTTTCACCACATTTTATAATTCCTTTTTGCTCCTACACCATTGTTCTATGTAAATGCCAAATTTCATTTAAATCGAAACATGACGTATGTAATTTTTCCACCAGGGTCCGCCCGCGTTCCGGGAGACTGCGATATGAAACAATTCTCTCCCGAAGATATCTTTCATGGCACAAGATGTCTTCAGAAGCCTCAACTGACTGGCAAGTCCTGTCAGAAATTAGAAACTGTCCTTCAATGGCTGTCCAAATTGGGGTAATTGAGGCGCATGACAGTCATCCGAGAAGGCTCCGCTAACGAGGGTGGACATTTGGCAGTCAGTTAGACAATGCCATTATTTTTTTCTCCATCCTCTGGACAATGGCTAGAGAGGTTCATCCATAGCCTATCGAACAATACGACTGGCAAGAACCACGTGACGTTAGCAGTTTTATCGTGCCATCAATTGATCTTTTCAGCGGCCATGCAATCAGTCGTGCTTCATCAACCGGGATTTTGAATAGTTAAGGTAAAGTGGAAGTAATGAGGCGTGGCCATCGTGGATGCCGGAAGAAGCCAAATTTAGCGCTAGACTGCGCTTTACAGGGTCAAACAACACGTTCAATAAGGCAGTTAAGGTTGGCTGAAGAGGGCATCAGACATCCACGATGATGCCACCGAGGACGGAGACCCTGGAGAGGATTTATCGATTGAAAATACTGGAAAATAGCTCAAAAGGTGGATAAACGAGTCTGCTAACAACATAGTCTTAATTTAAAACTGCTTTTATGACAAAGACATTCAACAGCAGTTAAGATACACCCACCCATACCTCGCTTTACGGCATACCCAAGTAGCAATGGGGAAATACAATGACGTCAAATTGACGTCATGTTTTGGTCATTTTTTCGAAAAACACGCCTCACGTCGAAAATGACGTCATTTTTTATTCATTTTACTGACCATAAAATGACTAACACGAAAAATGACCAAAAAATGACGTCATTTCACTGCCCGAAAAATTACCACAAAATGACGTCAATTTACTGCCTAAAAATTGACAAACTAATAATGACCAAAAAATGACGTCATTTTACTGACAAAAAATGACCAAAAAATGACGTCAATTTACTGACCTAAAAATGACCAAAAAATGACGTATATAACTGACAAAAAAATGTCAAATTAAAAATGACCAAATAGTGACAAACTAAAAATGACCAAATAAAGGACGTCATTTTATTGTCTAAAAAATGACCAACTAAATGACCAAATAATGACCGATAAAAGACGTCATATAACTGACAAAAAAATGACCAAATAATGACAAACTAAAAATGAGTAAATAATGACCAATAAAAGACGTCATTTTATTGTCTAAAAAATGCCCAAATAATGACCAATAAAAGACGTAACTTTACTAACCAAGAAATGACAAACTAAAAATGACCAAAAACTGATGTCATTTTACTGACCAAAAAATGACCAACTAAATGACCAAATAATGACCAATAAAAGACGTCATTTTGCTGACCAAAAAAAAACCAACAAAACAACCAAATAAAAAATGACGTCATTTTTATGAACATTTTATTAGAATATATTATGGTGGAGGGAATGATGAGGGCCCTAAAGCTTTAGAAAATGCCTAGGGCCCACCATATAGGGGCGCTAGCTTGAATTTAAACCTAATTAAGTCTATATAAGCTGAATTGATTAGGGCCCTTTCTTTTTATATGCAGCACATGCCAAACTAAAAGGCTGTTTTAAAAATGAACAAAACATGGGGTGTACTGTCAGATGTTATCAAGCATGAATCGCTTTGTTTTCATCCAACAATCATCGGATGAAGATGGTTGAATTTGCATAAATATGTCTCTGTCATAGTTGATTTCATCCCACGCCAATTTTGACCAAGTTTTCAACTCAAAAGGATAAACATTATTGGATTCGGATGTCAAAAAAAGAAGTCAGTTTATCCAATTTTGATTCCAAGTCGGAAAAAAAACCTGACAAAGTGGATGCAAAACTTTTCAGTCCAGGTTGGAAAAACGATAGAGGACCATATACAGCGCCTCCTCCCCCCACATTTTCTTAACGGGGGCAGAATTGAAAATTGTGATAAAAGGACCATATAGGAACCATGGGATGGCTAATGAATTAAATAAATTAAAAATAATTAAATTAGAAAGAATTAAATAAGGTCTCAATATATTAAATTTTATCAATAATATCGAGTGCTAGGGGGTGCTACAGTTCTGCAGTGGCTATACACGAGCCGCCACTGCTTGCAACTCAAGCCTGGTGGAGGCAACTTTAAAATGTAACACGTGTGAATGATCATCCAATCCCAAAAACCAGAGGGAAGGCTGCAAAAGATGGGACTCCAGTGGACTCAGCACCGAGTACCTCCACAGCTGGAACCCGAGACAAGCAGACCCCGACCGGAATCAAAGGCAGACAAGACGCAACTTTTTAATAAGTCTTTTTACACTAACATTGTTTATTCTTTATTATATCATGTAAGCATTTTTGAAATTCAAGGGGTCAGCCCTAACTATTCCCTTGATGGACATTCGAGCTCATTGGGACCCTTTTTGGTCTTTCTTTACACGCATAGTTCGCAGGTGGAATTCTCTTTCAAAGGGTGATCCCAAGCTTGCGGAAATTCTGTTCTGCAATAAAGGTCCATCGGACCATGAATGACCTATTGTGTGCTACAACTTATACTTGTGTATGTACATACCCTATGTAACCTTCTGTATTATTGAATTTGAATGAACATGTCGCATATATTGAAAAAAAACACAAATGGAGATAAATACATGTTCTGATGTTCTCCTACATGTATAAACAATTATTTCTCCAAACAGGTCAACTGCTAAGAAGTTGTTTGAAGTAAATGCTTTGTATTCAGAGATGGTCTCGTGGGTGATGAACCCCATTATCTAATTGCTGACTGTTATTTATAGTGCATCACCAGAGCACATGTGTGAATGGATATTGGAACAAAGGATCCATCCATCTCTCCAGATTATTAATGAGTTTCTAGTAACAAAAGAAAGACCCTAACATTATGAAGAATATAACGGTTATTGAGTTCATACAAGCCTTCATCACCTACCTGGGAATCTTGCATACGAGCGGGACATTAACCCCCCTCTCGAGGGATCTTAACGCGCAACAATCTACAACGGACCTCAGTTTAAACTCTCATCCGAAAGCGCGGGCCACTTGGAGGATTTCTCCCATCCGTAAAAATTTCCCACCCACCTTGACCGGGGAGGGAACAATCTGCACTGGACCTCGGTTTAAACTCTCATCCGATGGAGCGGCCACTTAGGGAATTTCTCCCATCCGTAGAAATTCCCACAACCTTGACCGGTGAGGGAACAATCTGCACTGGACCTCGGTTTAAACTCATCTGAAGGAGCTTCCACTTAGGGAATTTCTCCCATCCGTAAAAATTCCCACCAACATTGACCATGGAGGGAACAATCTGCACTGGACCTCGGTTTAAACTCTCATCCGAAATCGCAGGCCACTTGGAGGATTTCTCCCATCCGTAAAAATTCCCACCAACCTTGACCAGGGAGGGAACAATCTGCACTGGACCTAGGTTTAAACTCTCATCCGAAGGAGCTTCCACTTAGTGGATTTCTCCCATCCGTAAAAATTCCCACCCACCTTGACCGGGGAGGTAATAATCTACACTGGACCTCGGTTTAAACTCTCATCTGAAGGCGCAAGCCACTTGGAGGATTTCTCCCATCCGTAAAAATTCCCACCGACCTCGACCGGGGAACGAACCCTGCATCTTAGGATCGAGAGGTAAGCACGAAACCCACTCGGCCGCCCGCTTCGGCCCACACACGTACCCTGTATAGCTTCATATCATTTTATGACCAGGAATCCAGCATCATCTTTTCTTTTGGTTTGCAATATGATACTTATATAAATTTTACTGCTTTTATTGCTGCAGGTTATAAAGTCAGCAAACTTGTGATTGTTACAAAAAGCGAAATGTAATCATCTGTGGCAACATGGCTGCCAACGGTTGAAAGAAGAAAAAAAACGCTACAAATGTTTTCTCAAGCAACATACAGCACCTAAGTAAACTTTGTTATTGCCAAGTATTGCATTCACGTAGTAGACGTTTGAAGTGAGCGGACATCAGCACTGACAATCGATATGCAAGAGAAGGACAGGAAATGGATAAAAAACGGAAGCGTCGTCCTCTGAATCCATTTGCGCATTCTTAACAATGAACTAATGTTGTGAATGGCCATGGACAGAAGCCTCTAAAACCCTGTTAGCACACCTTGGAGAGTCTTCACAGCCACCTGAGCCCTCTAACAGCACTGGCTAAAACGTCTGCCAATCCAAATAGAAACTTATCAAGAAACTTGTCAATGTCAGAAAAGAAACGCAGAGGCTCTTTTAGCCGAAACTTACTTTCAACAGATTTTTTTTCTTCTGCTATTGACCAAACAAAACAGCTGAACTAAGTATTCAAATCTTTGCTTGCTGGTCGACATGTAATATATATCAATATCTGTCATATCTATTATGTTTGGAAACATGTGTGAACATGTCTATATAAGTACGACAACATTTACGGCTATACGTGACATTTTATGACATTGTTCATAGTGTATATGAAATAAAATATGCACATGCAGAAGAAGTGAAAATGTAAATAGGAATACATTAATGGTAAGGTCGAATATACAATATGTTGTATGAAAGTATGCGTATATTAATGTACATGTATACGACATTCATCCTGTGCGGCTGCAGCGGTTCTCGCTGCCCCTGGACATCGTGAGGTCCAGCTGCCTGGCCGAAATAGTGGTTAAATCTGATTGGCTGTAACCTCTGCTGGTCTGTTTAACCTTTTGACCATTGCTCTCTCACTTTGGTCCCAGCTGTCCACGAGGTAAGACGTCTCTCCCTCCGCCACAGCTCGCTGACACAACATTGTAATTTAAACATAATCGTTATCTCAAGTTAATCAGTTTTATACCTTGCCTTAATAAATCAGTTGACCAGTTCTGGAGAAATTCTGGTCCACCCTGTGTGTATATATACATACGGTAGTAGTGTATGTGGAATTGCGGACAATTCCCGACAAACAATTCTTTGCAAGACAATTCCTCACAAAAGACTACTGAATTCATTGCAAAGCTTTTCCTAACCTAACCTATGATGAAATGACCTTGCGATGAATTGTCCTTGCGATAGGTTGTTCGCATGGAATTGTTTTCCGAGGAAATTGTCCGGACACCCTGCATGTGACATTATGTATCGTAGAAGTGTACGAATACTGCACGTGCATGTGTAATGATTAGCTTAGATAGTGGCGCCTATTGTCATCAATATGTTTATGAACACACTAGTCCCTGGAAACTAACTCCATAACATTTAAGACACTGGAATGGCGGATCTACAGCATGCCCACTCTGCGCAGCCCCAATAGAGGACGTAGAACACGTAATCAAGGCCTGCCCAAGGATAGGAGATGTCCCAGCCGCATGGCAAACTATACACCACTGGACACCTTGCTAGGGCTAGCAGGTCAGGAGCCTACTTCCCCTTATAATAGAGAGGTCATCAACGTTTGGTGACGTGGTGGCAACTCCACCAGATGTTATCTACCTAACCCTTGCGACAAGCCTCGCACAGGGTGGCACATATGTGCTTGTGGCGACCATAGACGGACTCTATGGTAGGCCCCAAGCTGCTAGACGAAGCTCCATAGGTGCCACGTTTCGACCACCAGGGAGACACGTGGGACAGGGTCAAGCAAAGGCCTTTTGTCTTGACCCTTTTTTCTGGACAGTACTTCGACGACGACAGGACGTCCCGACCCGAGCTCTCGACCGAACGATTTCCAATTCGACCACGTTTATATATTTCGTCATCATCATAAGAATATATTCTATCATTTTTGTAACCTACAAGAATGCTTAATAAACACATGTTCAAATCGCAACGCTCGTTCCAACATGCTCATTGGTTCGTTTTCGAACCCTCCATTAGAAAGGAGTAATTTGAATCTTGAATCTTGAATCCAGTGGCTCCACCACTAGTGACGCCCTGTTACTAACCTCTGTCATGTTGAAAAAAGGGACTGTTGATGAAACATCCATGATCGTAGCACCTATCAATGTGTGAAATGTTTCAACATGTATGTGGACACGTTTGGAGATAAATAGTAGAATGTTGGGCAACATGTTAGCACTTGTATAATCCATGTGTCCGACATATGTTTTGCACATAATTTTACACCCGGGTAATGTTACATTCATATAGCAATGACATGTATTTATGATGACATTTCGTTATCATTTGATATATACAACAAGTGCAATATTTGTAAAAAGCCAGACCAGTGAATTAGATTGGATCTGTTTCATTTCTAAAAGCAACGATAAGCAAAGTTCAAAGAATGCCAACATGATCTTCAGCTTTCTAAGAAAAATGAGTGCAGGCTTAATCTTGAATTCCATTTGAAAATTAGAAGAGACTAAATATAGAAGTTGATCTTAACTCCAGTTGAACGCGAATCGATTTCTGCAAGCGGTCATCCGTTAGATTTGTCTTCTCTTCTTGCCTGATAAGATCATTATTAGACCATCCAATGCCTGGAGGGATATCCTGATATGTATAACTAGTATTGGAAAAGTGTCAAGTGCTAACAAAAGCATCTCCACTTCGTTTCAATTTCATATCAAACACAAAGTATGGCTTTTTTCAAGAAGCTAAAGGCCAAAGAATAGTGATGTCATCAATCCGTGAGATGCTCAAGAGACCAGCTGATTTCTTGAAACAAGAATACAGCAGAACCCCAATTCTACGTTTCTCATAGGACCAGCGGTAAAAAACGTACGAAACGGGAAAACGTTAAATCGGGGTTACAAATAATATCGGCAATTTCCACGGACCAGCATAAAATTACGTAGGAAGCGGGATAACGTACGAAACGGACAAGGTAAAATCGGGGTTCCACTGTATATTTCTTGGCTATATGATGACCGTATATGGTGTTGTTTACTCTCCCCTGGTGGAACAATTATACATGGTATGGCACAAATACAGATACAAATGCCATACATCTGAATACATGCCCATACATATTTCCATAAACACCCAGACCGATATTATTTTTTCCATCCGAGTGGTCAAACCGTACCCTATGTGGAAAAGGATTAGACACAAAAATTGATGTCTGATCCCCCCTTTCCTTGCTAAACCCTCAACGGATAAAGGATATGGGAACAAAAACACTCCATGACATAAACCTCCTATTGGTGACACACACACACACACAAGTTAAAACATTCAACTGTCAATATAAACATTTAAACCCATGCATCCCTATGATCCTACAGAAAACCTAGCCTCGAACCTTCCTTTCTTCCTGAAAAAACTAATATTCCAACTTAGAGCCACACCCAACAGCATTCCAACAAAGAAAATGCCACTAACACTACTCATTAAAAACCAGTTTAAAGCCACAGGAACTTGCAGACTGGTTTCATCTATTGTTTGATTGCCCCGCCTCCACTACAAACTTAACAAAATCTAACTCTCCCCTCTATCTATGACCACTAAACAAAACATACTCCCCTATTTACTAGAAACCCCAATTATTAGATTCCCTTACACCTGACTACTGTATAGCTGTGCTGATAGCCACCAAAAGGCAAAACACAATCTCTCTTTCCGAATAAATCGCACCATTCCCAAATTCCTTGCTCTCAGATAGATAGACTAAGTTCCATAATGTGCAAATCTATTTGATCTATTTTGTTGTCTGTAATGTCATAATAAAAATAACCCTTTAAATTCACAATAAAATGGATACTCTATGGAATCCTGCCAGAAATTAGCGCAAGGTTTCATCTTGCCGACTATTGTTCACAAACTCTGAAAATCAGCGACAACAAAGTTTTCGCAAAGGACTATTTGTCAAACTTTAGTAAAAATTGTCAGCCACGCATGTCAATTGGCAATGAGCTATTTAATAACTTGGGTTTGCAGGCTTCCATGTTCTCAAATATAATTGAGGAGGTTAAGAGATTTATGATTGATGGATTGTCATCTCATGAAAAACAAACATGAATTGAACTCGTTATAAGACTGTTTTTAGCTGAACAAATGTTAACATTAAAAAATTGTTTCTACCAAATTTATTCTAAAAAAAATTAAACAGTCACAGACAAGAAAATTACATTTACCCGCATATGCAGCATATGCGAAATACGCCAATATCTCTTATCTGTATTTATGTTCAAATTTGAGAAATTCTTTTATGGCCACTTATGACCATACTGAGGTGGTCAATCCTCGTATTAGACTAGAGTTAGGTACGGGTACGTAGGTTGATGATCATGATGAGTGCCTGGTCAAAGGTACGCGAAGGTGTCTGGCTACTGGAAAAGGGCAAGTTCGACTTGTGGACTTGTGTTCGGACTTCCCAAGTTGAAGCGCTTACTAGAGCGGAAGTCTTGAATGTTTCTTTGTTAATTTTTAACGTCAAGCATCAACTTTATTTTCAGTCAATTCTGCTCTACAGGGAACTATTCTCAACACAAAGTCTAACTAACCCTTGTCTGCATTCGTAATGATACATAGTCCGCGATCTTCTTCAAGACTGTTCTAGAGTGTTTGGGAGCCTTCAGGCCCCCAAGAATCGAGCATGGAAGGTTAGATGAAAACACCATTATTAAGGTGAGAATAGATGGATAAAATGATGAACACGTTTATTAAGGTAAGGTAACACTAGGTTTAGATTCACACTTAATACGGGAACGTGGGATCCTCTGAATGTCGAGGAGGGACGTGGTCAGCACGTCAGACCTCCGAGAGAGTTGGCAGAAGAGAGAGAGAGAGAGAGATGAGGGCAGGTCCTTAGGTCCATTGTCTCACTCGTTGTTGGACCTCGACCAATTAGGTGGTTGCAGGACGTCACTGTGTCCAGAGGCAGAGAGAATCGCCACAAGCGCATCCTCTGACCAGTCGCTCATCGTATTCATCAACCTAGACTCGAGTTAGGTAAGATTTGGAACCCGTACCTGATCATATAGAGCTCCGGTCATTTAATATCAACAGAGCTTTTTACAGAAAATGCAAAGTTTTTGTTATCTTACATTTGTAAAAAAAATCAAGATGCATTCTGACAAGCATCAAAATCGAATCTAGCAGATAATGTCCTTATTTTAAAAAAAAACCACTACCATGATTCCAGAGAAGTGATAATGTCAAATCACATCAGCAAACTTTGCAATCATGTGCAAAAGTAGGAAACAAAAGACGACAAAAACAATGATGTTTGCAACTGCTGTCAACTCTACCATAAATACTACATCAGTACATTTGTCACAACAATGCAGTTAAAGCTCCTTCACCATAGTCATTATTAATCTGAAAATATTCATGTCAAAATATGGAAAAATAGGACATTCTGTGCCTGATAACATCGATGTCAGTTTGTCATTGTCCAAAGCAACATCAATAATATCATTTCTAAAAATAAGAATATGGCAAATGAAAACGTATACAATCATTGGAAGTGTGCATATACAGTATTATATATCCAATTTTTGACTTATCCATATATCGCATGTCCAATTTCTGATACACCCATAAACCATGTGACAAATTTTTGATGTACAATACCCATCTGTCCAATACCTGTTATACCCAAATACCGTATGTCCAATTTCTGATACACCCATAAACCATGTGACAAATTTTTGATGTACAATACCCATCTGTCCAATACCTGTTATACCCAAATACCGTATGTCCGATATCTGATATATCCATATACAGTATGTCCAATTTATGATGTAGCCATACCCGTATGTCCAATTTCTGATATATCCATACCAGTATGTCCAATTTCTAATGGTGCCATACCCGTATGTCCATTTTTTGATATATCCATACCCGCATGTCCAATTTCTGATGTAGCCATACCCGTATGTCCAATTTCTGATATATCCATACCAATATGTCCAATTTCTGATGTAGCCATACCCATATGTCAAATTTCTGATATATCCATACCCGTATGTCCAATTTCTGATGTAGCCATACCCAAATGTCCATTTTTTTATATATCCATACCCGTATGTCCAATTTCTGATGTAGCCATACCCATATGTCCATTTTTTAATATATTTATACCCGTATGTCCAATTTCTGATGTAGCCATACCTGCATGACGCATTTCTGATGTACCATACAACATATGATATGT
>JAQGAE010004948.1:0-11951 GCA_034696685.1 Julus scandinavius | reverse complement strand
ACTGTAAGTTTCACAAACATGTTTTCGCAAACTCTGCTTTTGCTTTTTGCTTTTGGTCGGTGTAGTCGTACCTTAACCGGCCTTGTAGTAAATTATACCAATGTGGGTGGGCTTAATTCAGCATCGCAATTACATTTTTGAAAATGAAATCTGAAATTTGAAGTTTTTGCTAACATGAGGTTGTGCTGTAAGCCTGTAAAAGTACTCCATGATTTCCAGAAGTGCATATAAGGCGATGAAATTTTGATTTGGCATCAGATTGTACGTTTTTGAAATATTGAATGCACATTCTTTGCATAGTGGTATTCAGTAGGATAGAATCATTAGATACTGTTAGGATTCTTCAAAAAATGACCCCCCACCCACCCCCTGTCCACATGGTGTCCATTTTAGCCCAGAACCTCCCTTCCCTCTCCATCATAGACGTTCTTGGGTTTTTTGAAAAGTAGGGTGTCCAGAAAATATGTTGGAACATAGAAAGAGGCCGTCTCGCTGAAAGTTCCACGATATTTTTCGGATTTCTCTGATTAACGGAAATTTTCTGACCTCGATTGAAAATTCCAGCATGAAATTAATGTTTAACACAAAGTTCAGCATAATTCCCGACTTTCTTTGTGTTTTAAAAATTCAAGTACATTTGGGACTGGGGACACATTTCATCTGATGTCCATTTCCCCTTTCACTTATCTTTAAAACTCAATTAAACAGAAAAGACAAACACTGAAAAATGCCATCATTAGTGGTCGTCCTTAATTCCTTTCCCTGATCCCTCCCCCTGATCCCTCCCCCTGTCCACATGGTGTCCAGATGCCAGCAGACCCCCCCCCTTATCTCCTCTTGAGAAACGTTTTTTTTTGAATGAACAGTTGTATCCGTACAACATTGTAGAGAGCTTCCTTTAAACCAAACCTATGCTTACAAAATGTGAAATTTAAGCATCTTTGTTTAATTTTTTAAAAGTGCCTTCAAAATGGTATGACTTCAGAGATCGATCTGACTAATCTATACACAATAGCTTTTTTTATAGGATTAGTAACCTCAAGGCTATTTTTACCATAAAACTATCCACCTATGAAATCTCCATTCACCTCCATTCAATG
The DNA here is from genome assembly GCA_034696685.1 of Julus scandinavius. Classification (NCBI taxonomy): domain Eukaryota; kingdom Metazoa; phylum Arthropoda; class Diplopoda; order Julida; family Julidae; genus Julus; species Julus scandinavius. The sequence continues at coordinate 10,851 of JAQGAE010004948.1, read as the reverse complement.
AATGAATTTCTATATGAATTTATCTTGTTTTGTAAGAATTTATATTACTTTGAATATTTTCTGAATGTCTGAATGAAATGTCTTAATTTATCTGGCTTTCCAGTAATATTTTGAATCAGGTGGGGTTTTTTGAAATGTTTTTTCTAAATCCTTATTTAAACCACAAACATAATCATTTTTTTTCGTGGAGTTGAGAGGATCGTATGGAACCGCTAAGACAAGTACACATGTTATGTGGGAGCAAGGTAGGCCGCGTGAGTAGGTGGCATCCTTGATTAAATGTTGACCTGTTTGCGCCACTCCCACTGCCAAGGACTTGCTATTTATCTTACGTTGGAAATTGTTTATTTTTTTTACTGCTGGCAAACCTTAATCGCCGTAATACGTTTTTTCATTGACCAGAAATCGATAGATTCGATTTGTTAACCGCTAACAAAGACGAAGGCTTTTTTTTTTGCATATATGTTTCCTGCTATAAGCTGCCACCGTTACAAAAAAAAAACGCCTCCTGAATGATAAGCAACAAATAAATAACTATAGTCTCGAGGTTTGAGATTTTAGTGAAAAACTTGTTTTAATATGCGATTGTGAAAGACCTTTTTTTTATAAATAATATGAAAAAGTGAAAATCAAAGATTTTGAGATTTACCTATGACCATCATTTTATTTGAATTTACAGGGTGGGTATTTCTAAACAGAAACAATATCTATAAATAATCGTATATTTGATTCAGCTTCATGATTTTTCAACGTTTTGTCAGCTCATGGCACATTACACCGACTAAAATACATATCTCAAATAAGCTCAACGCCCCAGACTGTCAGTATAGAAATAGGATGTGTTTTGGGGATAAAATCCACATAAGAAGCCTATTTTTTTTTAAAATACTAACAATGGTGGGAGATTTGTCTTACAAAGTGTTAACATGCTGAGTTGCGATGTATTGAGGTTGCAGCTAATATATTTGTTCCAAAGGTTAACTCTCGATACTTAGAAGGAGACTTTCCAGAATTTTCATATCCAATGATCGATTTTTCGTGAAAGGTAAATGGGTTATTGTCACTTGATATGAGTCGGATTTAGGTCAGGTTTTAGTTCGGGTTTGGGCTGATGTTATGGCAAATTAGTGTGCAGTAGTAGTAGGTTGTGACGCTTGTCTCTTTTTTTCAACTAGCTGATTTCTTTAGGGAGTGATTAAAAATACGTTTGCGTTTGTTAACCCCATCCGGAGTTGAATGGGAGTCCAAGTCTTTTGAAAGAGGTTGGCCCCAGTCCAAAAATTAAATGTATGTATGTAGTGCTATCCATCAGTTTTGGTGTAATGGACAAGCGACAATGAAATTATGCCAGCGTATTTCATTCAAATATTAACCATTGAGATTGAAGGCTTCAGATTTCAAAATGCAAATTGTCCATTAGCTTTTATACCACCGCAAGTCGCTTCTGTTAAGCGTTAAGCACCGAAGAAACCTACTCGAATTACAAGTTGTTGAAATTTTAAAAATAAATAATTTGAAACTGTGCAACTGCGGTGTTTTTGAGTTGGCCTCCCTGTAGCGGTAGCACTGAATCTAGATTGAAAACCATTGGAATTTTAGTTATTTACAAATGTGACCCAAGTTTGAGCAGTGGCGTAGCGAGGATATTTGGCGCACAGGACAAAATACTCAAATTTGCGCCCCTCTCCCATCCTCCACTTCCCAATTTTCGCCCTCCCCATCCTCCATTACCCAAATCTGCTACTTAAATAAGTGCACTTATCAAGTTTCAACAATAATGAGTTTAATAAATAATTCAAGAAATCCGTTTTAATACTTAGTGCCCCTAGCCACCGCCGCCTGCCCCCCACCCCCTAACCCTCGCTATGCCACTGAGTTTGAGATGCCTATTGGAATAAGTGGTGAGCTTCTCAGTTTATTTAACCAGCACTCTGTTTTATTTTGAAATATTATCTAAACAATTTGAGATGTATTCAAATTTCATTAAAATTGAATAAGGTGTGTAGTGGCGTCAGTTACGCATTATCGGTTTTGTTTCTGTTTAAAAAACTTTCTGGGGGCATATTGATCCTGACTTCGCTCATAAATGTTCTCACCTCAACCTCAATCACACACAAAACTACGTATGTTTGATCAGACTGCCCCCGCTAATGCTTTCATATCTCTGCCTCATCCATCAACCTACTTTTCAAGACGTCAGTGTTGTGGACTTTGCAATAACAGCAGCTTATCTTTAGTTTTTTTTTAAACACCTACTAATATTATTTTTGTTCAATAGGTGTATAATGACAAGGAAAACAGAGAACCCTACACATCACCCAGCAGGAGCACCTTGTGGCGACAGTCACATAACAGCCAACGTCATCATATCCCTAGGTTTTATTATCCATCGGGAAGGCCGTTGTCCACCAACGAAATGGATAGCCAACTACAGAAAATCGCATCTGCTTTTACAAAGTTCGAAGGGCAGAAGGTTAGCAAAGAACACTTCAGTGTCATCACCAAGGTGAGTTGTAGCTTGCTAAGTTTTTCATAATATTGATAACTATGTTTCAATATTATGATGTTCTGTATTGCAATTAGTATGGATATTTACCAATGGTCCCAACCCTGGATCTCGACGCCCCTGTATGTGGTTAATGTAAGAGGAATAGGCTGCACAACAATTATGAAATATGTATTTGCACGTTGTCATTGTTCCCAGCAAATCATATCATTTTTTCTGTGCTTAAAAGCTGCAAAATTTGGCCTAGTCCTTATAATTTCTTCGTTTAATATATTGTAACATTTTACTAGAGAAGTCTTTAATTTTTTTAGGCATGCAACCTGCCGCTGTATTGGAAAGTACCCCTGTTCCTCGCATCAGGGGGAGAAAGTAAAGGTTTTGTCTCTTCGGACGGATTTCTGGATTACTGGAGAAGGTAACGTCGATTCGCATGCATGTTTAAAATGTTGCCTTAATTATTTTACAGTATGCAAAGGGCATTTTTCTCTCGGAGAAGCTACATGTGAGTGTCAAAGCGAAACGTGTATTTTTGAGAATTCGGTTATTTACACTTATTACGCTCGCCATTGACGTAGTCAACGAATCCAAATTTTTCGCTCCTGAAGCGAATTTTTGTGTCTCCCTCTCGAGTTTGTTGTGTTTCAAAACCAAACTCACGAGGCATAGCAGACAAGCAGTCGTTTAGTTTAAATATATATAATGTAGTGTGCTGTTCGAAGTCTTGGCTCCATTCCCAAACTCCAGCCCTTAATTTAGAAAAGGCAGTGTAACAACAGCGAGTGCATTCTTTTTCATTCCCACCTATTTCCCCTTTCACCAGCTTAGGATATCCCTAGTTTTTTACCAAGCATTTTTTGTTTGCGTATAGCGTTTCTTGACTCTGATAAACATCAACAAAGACAACCCACTATTGCGTACTTTATTTCCTGATTGCTGCTGGAAGGGGAGGCGAAACATGCTCTTTTTCGTAATTTGCCGAGGCACCTATCCTAAACTTTTTTCACCATTCTTCATTGAGTACGTAGACACACAGGAGAAAGCCAAAAAATAACGATAATATTATTTACTCTGATATTAATTTTGTTTGGTCATCTTTTGATCTGAAATGCAAACTTGAAATGATTAATTAAAAAAAAAATCTAAGCATCACTTACACTTCTCGATTAAATGGCAAAATATCTTATCTAATAACAAATTAGCAACCACCGTTTCTTTCCCACTGCTTAAATGCTCTTCTGAACTCAGTAGGCCATTAATTAATAATGTTAAAAATATTTTGACACATTTAATATGCAGGTAGTGAATAATCTCCCGTTTATGCTCATATTAATGCAAACCTCCCGTTATCTTTTATTTTTTTCTTATAGAGTACTGTCTACTTGTCATGACGATGCTTCGAAGTTTATTCGTATATTTTCGAAATCCAACAGAAGTTACCTTCTTCCAGATGACTTTGTTTCGTTTATTCAGGTGATAAACTTATTTTATGCGAAAAGCATTTTAAATTCCACAAAAAAATATTAAACAAAGTCATATTTCTGTTTAATTTGTTATTTAGGATGTAATCGAAACACACCCTGGCTTGACCTTTCTTAAAGAAGCTATAGAGTTTCATTCTCGTTACGTTCATACAGTCATAGCTCGCATCTATTACTGTGTAAATAGATCTTGGAGTGGGAAACTAACTGTACCAGAACTTCGAAAGAGCAACTTCTTACAGGTATGCACGGAATTATTGTTGCCATTGGCATCTTAGACTTTTCGTTTGCGAAAATTGAAGTCTGAAAGTAGAAGTCTGTCCTTACGTGTCAACCTTGGCATTTTCAGGTTCTGGCCGTGCTAGAGGAAGAAGACGATATCAATAGGATTACAGAATATTTTTCTTATGAGCATTTTTATGTTATTTATTGTAAATTTTGGGAGCTAGATAAAGATCACGATTTATTAATTGACCGCGATGATCTAAGTCGCCATAATGATAATGGTAAGATTAAGTTAATCCGCTAAATTTTCGTTCTGAAACCTTTTATGTCGACCAAGTTTTGATTCACTACTGTTATTCTTTGCAAATTAGCCATTTCGTCCCGTATGATAGACAGAATATTTTCCGGTGCGGTCACAAGAGGAAAGACTCTGGCTGATGGAAAGATGACTTACACGGAATTTGTCTGGTTTCTATTATCTGAAGAAGACAAAAGGCACCCCACAAGGTAAAACTTCATGATTGATATTTATTTTTAATTTATGAATTTCTTTGTGACGAATGTGAGGCATAAAAAGTTGTTTTTTATTTTCCAGCATCGAATATTGGTTTCGTTGCATGGATTTGGATGGGGACGGGTTTTTATCCATGTACGAATTAGAATATTTTTACGAAGAACAACTGCAGCGAATGGAGGCCTTGGGCCTTGAAACGTTGCCATTCTTAGATTGCTTATGCCAGGTTTGACTCTGCAACCACCATTTTATTCTTGCAACTGCTTTTAAAATAAATACGTTTTTAACTTCTTTTCAGATGCTCGATATGATACAGCCAAAAATTTCTGGTGAGTGTTTCATGCAAAGATATTGATTAGCTGTTGGCACAGTTCCTAAACTTGATTCTTATTTTAAATATTCAAACAGGTCAAATTAGTTTGGGGGATCTGAAACGATGCCGTATGACTCCAATATTTTTTGATACATTCTTTAATCTGGAAAAGTACTTGGACCACGAGCAGAAAGATCCGTTTGCTTCTCAAAGGGTTTGGATAATTAGTCAAGTTTAATTGCTTTCATAGACGGTGCAACTAATTAAAGCAAGTTCTTTAGGATCATGATGGGGATGGCATAGAAACCTCCGACTGGAATCGATATGCGGAGGAGGAATACGAGCTATTAGTGGCAGAGGAGGGTGCAACCGACAGACAAGAAGACCTGTGAGTTTCTTTATTAATCAACCGTTTTTAGAAATTATGCGTTTTAACTTTGTTGAAATCTGTAGAAGACATTTCTAGTGGATAGCTGATGAAAATCCTCGAAGTCAGGACTTGAATGAAATAACTCTTTATTTCATCGTAGTTTAACCCTTCTTTTACATGCGTGTAAAAGGACGTCCATCCCCGCGAAGGCTAACTGTGAAAGAGACAGGTCTCTCCAAGGGGTCCCAAACTGACCTGTTGCGTTGCCTAGGGCGTAGGGCTGTTTACCTCCCTTTATGGTGCTGCACCTTGCAGCCGATATGGTGGTGACCCCATTCCGAGGTCCACGGGACCTCGTGCCCCAGATGCGGGATGTGTCCCTGAGGGCGCACCACTCCAACACCCCTTCTCGCAAGAAAGGGTGCACATCCCGACTTCTCAAATGGCAACCGCAACATCTTGGCGCACTCGACTCCTCCGCGGAGGGAAGACACCTTCCTACGCAAAACCACAAACATACACAGATAAGACAAATTACAAGAATGAGCACGACAATTCAAATGATGTCCATTCCAATCATGCACACCATCTCGTCGAATCTGGTCTTCGGAAGTGACTTGGTGAAAATGTCAGCCATCATCAGCTCGGAAGTATTGGACCTCAATGATCCCCTTCTCGCGGAGATCCCTCAGCTGGTGGTGGCGGCACACGTCGATGTGCTTTGTCCGAGCACCGCAGTGATCAGACTCGATCAGCTTGAAGCAACCCTTGTTGTCCTCAAACACCGGGGTCGCACCCTCACCTGTCAACACCATGTCACGAAGAAGTTGGCAAAGCCATTGCAGCTCCTTTGCTGCATGTGAAGCGGAGACATACTCTGCTTCGGTCGACGACGTCGCAACGGTCGACTGTTTCCGGCTGCACCACGCTACGGTGCAATTGCCCACCCGGAAAACATAGCCGGAGGTTGACTTCCGGTCCTCGTGGTCTCTGGCCCAATCGGCGTCGACGAAACACTTGAGGTCGACACCTCCGTCGGCAGACAGCCGCAGCTTCCTACCGCTGGTCCCGGAGAGGTAGCGCATCACGCGCTTTACTGACTCCCAGTCAGATTGTGTTGGATGTTCCACCCTGCGGGCTAAGAAGCCTACAGGGGCCGACACATCTGGCCAGGTACAGGAGCAAGCCGATGGCCTGCCTGTACTCGCCGTTGCTCGCAAGCATTGGACTGTCCTCTGCAGTCCCCGCCAAGAAACTCGTTTTCATTGGCGTGTGTGCGGACTTCGCCTCATGAAGTCTGTGAGTCTTACACATGGCGCCGATCTTCGCCTTCTGGGACAGCAGGAAACTTCCATTGCTGTCTCGCTCCACCTTGAAACCTAGGTAGGATGACACCTCACCTAGGTCCCTAACTTCAAAGTGTTCGTGGAGTTGCTGGCTGATTTTCTTCGTGAGATCCGTGGACTCACGGCCCCAGAAGATCATCAAGGTACAGCAAGAAGTACGTCATCTTGCCGCTTTCTTTGCCTGCTTTCATGAACAGGCACGCATCTGCTGCACTCTTCCGAAATCCCATTTTACGGATTACTTTGACCGCCTTGGCATTCCATGTACGGGCCGACTGTTTCAGTCCATAGATGCTTTTCTTAAGGCGCCACACCTTTTATTCCTGGTCGGTCGCGACGAAACCAGGTGGCTGCTCCATGTACAGCTCCTCTTGCAGATGCTATGCCGACTTGACGTCGAGCTGCCTCACATGGAGTTGCTTTCCAGCTGCGACAGACAATATTACTCTTACCGTGTCATGCCGCACCACCGGAGCGTAGGTGTCGGAAGTAATCTCGTCCGTACTTCTGGGAGTATCCAAAGCCACCAGCCGTGCCTCGTGGGTGTGAATCTTGCCGTCCGCATCTTGCTTGGCCTTAAGGATCCACCTGCAACATATAGCTTTCCTACCCTCGGGCAGGTCCGTGAGTTCCCATACTCGATAGTCACTCAACGATGTCATCTCCTTGGCGGCGCGCTCCTTTTAGCGCACGCTCTCTCTGGGGACGTTCCTAGACCTCAGTTCAGTCAACCGGTTCCTCCTCGCTCGAAATCCTGGCTACAGCTCTGAATCCCAGGCGCTCCGGAGGTTGACCTGCCGATACTCTCCCCGTGCGACGTACATCTCATGCAGGTACCGGAATCCTTTCCTGTAGTGTAGCCTCAGCTGCACTCTTCTTTGGTCTCCCTCTCAACCGATGGGTGATGACTGGCAACAATGTCTCCTGGTTCCTGGCAGCGTCTGGTACCTCTATGTTGTCGTCGGTCTCTTCAGAGGACTGGTCCGCCTCGGCGAACTCCTCTGGGGGAACATACCACTCGGGATGTCAATATCCTTCTTTATCCGGAAGGTTATCTGCTCGCAGGGTTTTTCCGGTCTTGTCTTTAAAACCGGCTGTGTGTGCGTACCACACAGCGCTGGTGCTTACGGAGAGACGGTAAAAGAATTACCGTCTATCCATAACCAATGACGACCCCTTCGCGAGCTCGGTCGTCGAGCTTGCGCTGCTGTTGTTCCGGAACAAGGCTGAATGCCCGGCATCCGAACACTTGGATGTGCGCAACGTCCGGCTTCACGCCTTCAAACAATTTAAACAGTGTCCAGCTGACACTAGCGGTCGGCAGTTGGTTCTGTAAATATGCAGCCCAAAGCACTGCATCTGCCCAATACCGTTTGGGCAGCTTGGAATCCAGCAGCAAACACCTTGCCAGCTCGATCAGCGAATGATTTCGCTTCTCTGCAACACCATTTTGTTGAGGTGTGTACACCACTGTGTATTCATGTACAATCCCGCAGGATCATTGGTGATTGTGAACCTTCCGGTTAACGTATTCTCGGCCGTTGTCACTCCTGATGACCTTTATGTGTCGCTCAAACTTTGTCCGCATGTCATCTACGAAGTCCTGGATCGCCTCGGCGACCTGACTTCTTTTTGATTAATTTCTCAACGGTTAACTTCGAAAAATCGTCTACGAGGGTCAGCAGGTAATGGTTTCCACCTGCTAATGAACTCTGCATCGGTCCACACATGTCTGTGTGGATCAAGTTTAATGGTTGCGCCGATGCCGCAGCACCCGGTGGGAAAGACTTGGACGCCAGCTTCCCCCTTATGCAACACTCACCCAAAGTGGTGCCGGAATCGACCTCCGACACCATCTCCAAACCTGTCGCTAACTGTATTTTATGTATGGATAAACCGTTGATAAGTTCTGCTCTGGCGCTATCCCGGTTGTCTGCCTTTCCCGGCAGGATAAGGTGGACAGCCGTCGCGCTGAAGTCGAACTCAATGCCGTCCTGAAAACCCCTCACTACACTGAGAGAATTATCCTGTAGCGAGCACATCACATCGTTCAACACCAGTTGTTGAACGGAACCCGACAGATCTGTAATTAACTGTACCTGATCCTGTGCCGCAAATTTCCGTGTGTCGTCCATCGACACACTTCATTGAATTTGTGGACTTCTGAAGCTTGGAAAAAAACTTTCGGATATACTTCATCTGGCTGCTCTCGACGAAAAGTCCAACTGGTGTCCTTGCCTCGAATTGTCCAGCATCCACGTCTTGGTCGCTTGCTGTGGCTTGGGATCCTTGATGTGTTTCAGCAACCTCATTCTCCACCTGCAGGCTCATCTTTGCCTTCCAATGGACATAGTTGTATTTATCCAATGATCGAAATCCGAAGCCTGAATAACTGCTACGTATCTTCCGAAATTCCCTTTCTTCAGACATACTAAACTTGTTAGTTATATTTGAGGAATATTTAATTCCAGTTCTTTGATCTGTTCAAGTCCTTTTTGAACAATTAAATGCGTGGTAGGTCGCCGCAGTAAGTTCCCCTTGCAACAAAGGACCATGCATGTGTTAGGCCTATTTCCAATAGGCCTAGCCCTAACCTTAACTAACTGTTTACTAAATTAGCTAATTAAAAGAATTCATATCACTATTCACTGTTTGCTGGGCCCATAACCTGTTGAAATCTGTAGAAGACATTTCTAGTGGATAACTGATGAAAATACTCTAAAGTCTGGACTTAAATGAAATAACTTTATTTCATTGTAGTTTAACCATTCTTTTACACGCATGTATAAGGACGTCCATCCCCCGCAAAGACTAACTGTGAAAGACAGAAGGTCTCTCCAAGGGGTCCCAAACTGACCGGTTGCATTGCCTAGGGCATAGGTCCGTTTACCTTTCTGTATGGTGCTGCCCTTGCAGCTAATATGGTGGTGAAACCCATTTTGAGGTCCCATGGGACCTCGTGCCCCAGATACGGGATGTGTCCCTGAGGGCGCACTACTCCAACAGACTTGAAATGACTTGTGTTGGAGGAAATGAAAGGTGATCACGAATGCTGAAAATATAAATATTAGTAATAGTAGTCTGCTCGATCACAGCGGCTGCGTTTTGCTTTATTGTATTTTATATATGGATCCAGTTTCAATTTAGCATTCCAAAGCTGCCGTTTGAATTATTTCTTGTTTGTTTCGTTTTGCACAGTTTGTATGACGATGATTATGAACAAGATGAGGACGAATTAGCAGTTAATTTAAACCGCTTGGCGTTTGAAGGCGAAGGAGGCGGAATAGATAGAGCGGCACTCACCAAATGTCGCACTTCTATAGGAAGTGACGACGATTATGCAGACTATGCTGAATCTGACGATTACCAGTATTGATCGACAAGTTATAACATAAGCTGAGAATTAGATTTGCCATTAACCCGAATTCTATATCGTCACAGAAAGCAGATTACAGGTTGTATCGTGATCTGTTGATCATATGACGATTAAGGCTGATTTTAATCTGCAATTTATGTCGGTGCATCTGACTGGAAACAGCTTTCATTACAAATTCAAATTCTGTCAACGCTGAAGTTATACCTTAGTCATTTAAACGTTTGTCATTACTATTTGATTTCTTATTTTTCACTTTATTTATTTACTGTTAACCAATTTCAATCATTCTCTTACTTTTGTGTTTACATTCTGTGCCTTATAATTTTCAAAGTACATTTCATTTGTGAAACTGGCTTTTTTTTTCAAAAGCCGAAAACTGTTCAAAACTAAATAAAAATATTGTCATTGTTGTTTACTTTGCGCCTTCTTTGCCTCTACACTACGACAAACAAAAATTACTCCATGTGTGTTTTATAGTGTAAGTTTTTTAATTACCTCATAATAACTATAATTTCTCTTGTATACCTATTTTCTGCCAAAAATAATTTTAAAATGGTCTTTGGAACGTTAAATTAAATTTCAAACTTTTGCTGATAGCGGCTTTGAAAAAAAGTATGGGAGACCGGGGCACAGTGGGCTACGGGGAACAGTGGTTCAAAGCGTTTATAAAATCAGGTTTTAGCAGTAACCTAATGCTTGTGATGTGCAAGGAAGCTGTATGCA
>JAQGAE010004947.1:0-11952 GCA_034696685.1 Julus scandinavius | reverse complement strand
CCCAGACTTGGCCAGGTCTGGCCCAGACTTGGCCAGGTATGGCCCAGACCTGGCCATATATATTTTTTCCACCCGGGTACCGACTGCTCCCAGGTTAGTTGGTTAGGTTGGTCGGTTAGGTTGGTCGGTTAGGTTGGTCGGTTAGGTTGGTCGGTTAGGTTGGTCGGTTAGGTTGGTCGGTTAGGTCGGTTTGGTTGGTTAGGTTGGTTAGGTTAGGTTAGGTTAGTTTGGATGGGAGTAGTCGGTGGAGATAGTCTAGGATAATACGCAAGTACCAAGTAATTGAATGCAAATGTACTCAAAACGTACGAGTGCAATGCACCCGATTACAAAAGTGTAATCACAATGGGTGATTACAAGTGTCCTTGAGTATTAAAGTAATCTGAAATTAAATTATGAGAATGCGAGTATTAAGGTGTCATCACAAGACTCAGCTGGTCTTGGCACATATACGTTATTGTTGGTTAGCTGTTGGTCAGCTGCAATATTGCAGGTTGTTGGGTTGATGCTAATATGTCAGCTATACGAAAAAGCAGCCAGATGGCTGGTATGTTATTATTGATGTTAGTGAGTATTTGTGATATTAGGTCTGTTGGGGAAATGGTGGGAAGGGGTGGTGATCGTGCTATTGTCAATTTGATGTTGGGGTTTTTGCAGGTGTAGAGGTGTTGAGTATCGTAAGTTGTGGAATAACAAAGGAGACAAGGGTTTTGAGGTGTTATGTGAATGTATCCATTTTTAGAGCAGGCTATGTAGGGGTTAATACGTAATTGTAGAACAAGTTTTTTAAGAAAGAATGTAATACTGATGTTAGGGTAGTTTTGTAACTGATCGGGAGAATTGAAGTTTTTGTAGGGTACATCTATTATGAGTACGCCTATACCTTGCTATACGGCCGCTCTTTATATGGCCTTTCGCAATAACGGCCTTTTTAATTATGGCACTGTTTCGATTTACGGCTCACAAGCTTTGTTATACGGCCAAAAAAATGCTGTAATTAAAGAAAGTGGCCAAAAAATGTGATAAGTTACCCCAATTTGCACAAACAAGGTCGGATTTTCCTAACAATAAAACAACTTATGGGTTTCACTTTGTTTAAGAAGGAAAAAAATAAAAATCACAATGCAGAAAGAATTGATCTGTTATACGGCTTTTCGCTTTAAGGCCAACTTTTCCGGAACGTATCTAGGCCATAAAGCGAGGTATGAGTGTACTCACAATAGACGATTACAAATGTCTTTGACTGTTAAAGTAATCTGAAATTATGAGTACGATGTAATCGAGTATGAATATAAATGAGTCTCATTTAATACATTTGAATAAGGAGAAAGAGTAACTTAAAATGGTCTTCCTAAAAGCTAATATGAATGTATCCAAATTTTTACAATTCTACTTATGATGCGGGTGTGGGTGTGCAAATTTGGGTATTTTGTCCTGGGCGCCAAATATCTTCGGTACGCCACACATAACTTCACTTAACTGCAATGCTTCGAAGCTGTACAGAACCGAATCAACGTCTATCACAATCGAACTATATGTCTATTTTGCATCCTTCAAGTACTTCCTGTGTGAAATACCTTGAAAACATGGTCAAAAGTCAAATAGTTTTGCACCATTAAATTGTACACCCCATGGTTCCTGTATGTTCCCCTTATCACAATTTTCAATTTTGCTTCTGTTAGAAAATTTGAAGGGAGGGGGCAGACTGTTTACTCTCGCTGTATACACGGAATGTGCCTTATTAAGCCCACCTTTCCCTCCCATGTACAGACATAAAATGAAATTTAAATATATGGTCATATCTGGAAATTAACATGTTGGAAAATTCATGGGACAAAATAAGACCTAAAATACTGTCAAAATCCTAAAAATATTTATATTTGACTTTTTTTATTGAAAAGAAATATTTTTGTTTTAATGTACTATTCTCAAAACATTAAATTTAAATGTCATATATGTGAATATGTTTCCATAAATGTGCAATTCCTGATATGTATATCCAGGCCTGACGAGAGGGGGGAAGGGGAAAATACCCCGGGCCCAGGATTTTTAGGGGCCCTGGCCGCCAGAATGTGTGAAAAAAATATAAAAAATGTTGAAAATGACTTTTTGAAATAGTCATGAAAACTGAAAAACGCCATTTTTCTATGGTAAAAACGAAAATTTTCTATGATAAAAATGCAGTTTTTCTACGTTAAAAACGCAATTTTTCTATGGTTAAAACGCAAATTTACTTTGGTAAAAATGCAAATTTTCTAAGGTAAAAACGAGGACCATACATATATCTCCCCCCTCCTCCCTTTCCCCCGGGCCCGGCCCAGGCTCTCGGCGCCCCTGTGTATATCCAAATGTGGTATTTCTCAAATATATCCATATATATTTTTTCCACCCTAGGTGCAGTCGTAATATCGATCGATACTCTTTTTTAAACGTGTATTTTTTGTAGAGTAAAAAAAAGTACAAAAATTGTACACGTGAATTACTATTACACGCACCATTTTTTACATCGATTGTAAAAAAAAACTAAAAAAAAAACACATCTCGGATGAAAATACATTTTTTTCCAACATTTCGCTTTAGAAGCATCTCGAAGCATAAAAGTGCAATTTCTGCGAAAATACAGACCCTTATTTCTTAGTTTATGAAGACACGAATGACCTGAACGTATATATGGGAAATAAAGGACCGCATTTCAATTCAGTGCCTCTTTATGTATATCATATGTGTCAGGTATACAAGAACTTAGATTAACCTTTAGATGCTACATCTATTTTATGCAAGACCGTATATATAAAGGGGACATTGGGGATAAATTCTCCCCCCACCCCTTCGAAATCCAAGAAATCTTACAAATTTCAAACCCAATCGGCAAAATATAAAAGAGCACTTTTGCATTAAGTGGGGTTTTTGTGCTCTTGTACATTTTTTGCATTATAAGTGGGATTTTTTTTCTGGGGTAAAAATGCAATTCTATTTCACCTGGGCCAAATCTCTGCTCTGGCGAGCCCTACATAATACACCCATACTTTGCTTTATTGCCTAGATACGTTCCGGAAAAGTTGGCCTTAAAGCAAAATGCCGTATAATGAATTAATTCTTTTGTGATTTTCTTTTATTTCCTTTATAAACGAAGTGAAACCCATCAGTTGTTTCATTGTTAGCCAAATCTGACCTTGTTTGTGCAAATCGGGGTAACTTATCTCATTTTTTGGCCACTTTCTTTAATTACAGATTTTTTTTTTGGCCGTAATAACGAAACACTGCGAGCCGTAAATCGAAAAAGTGACATAATTAAAAAGACCATTATGGCAAAAGGCCGTATAGCGATACACCCATACCTCAATTTACGGCTTAGATGCATTCCTGAAAGTTGGCCGCAAAGCGAAAAGCTGTGTAACGAATCAAATATGTAACATTTTTTTTTGGCCGTATAACGAAACATTGTGGGCCGTAAATCGAAAAATTGTCATAATTAAGAAAGGCCGTTATAACGAAAGGCCGTATAAAGAGCGGCCGTATTGCGAGGTATAGGTGCATGTACACTCATACCTCAATTTACGGCTTAGATGCATTCCTGAAATTTGGCCGCAAAGCGAAAAGCCGTATAAGGAATTAAATATGTAACATTATTTTTTGTCCATATAACGAAACATTGTGGGCCGTAAATCGAAAAAGTGCCATAATTAAAAAAAGGTCGTTATAGCGTAAGGTCGTATAAAGAGCGGCCATATAGCGATACACCCATACCTCAATTTACGGCTTAGATGCATTCCTGGAAAGTTGGCCGCAAAGCAATTAGCCATATAACGAATCAAATATGTAACATTTTTTTGGCCGTATAACGAAACATTGAGGGCCGTAAATCGAAAAAGTGTCATAATTAAGAAAGGCCGTTATAGCGAAAGGCCGTATAAAGAGCGGCCGTATTGCGAGGTATAAGTGTACACTCATACCTCAATTTACGGCTTAGATGCATTCCTGAAAAGTTAGCCACAAAGCGAAAAGCCGTATAACGAATTAAATATGTAACATTTATTTGGCCGTATAACGAAACATTGTGGGCCGTAAATCGAAAAAGTGCCATAATTAAAAAAAGGCCGTATAGCGAGTAATAGGTGTACTGACGAGCTTAAATATATATATCCAAAATAATCCACCCCAAAAATTCTGGACCCTATCTCTCTTTTCACCCCCCTTCCCCCTCCCCTTAAAAAAATGTGATGTCATATACGGCTTTGATTTTAAGCATTTTTCGTATTTTTTTTGAAACTTGTTACTTATAGCACAAGGAAGACTTTTGATATGTTATTTGAAAAATCCGTCATTCGCAATTTTCCTCCGAATGCAGGAGATGTAATGCAACCGCCTCTAGCAAATAGGAAGTTGTGTAATCATGGAGACATTGGATATTATGAACTGTGACAAAGTCTATTTGTTGAAAGAGTTCATCGATTTGGTTACTGTCAATTCCTTCCATCTCAGTCTCTGTTTCTGGCAGTCAAAAGAAGAGGAAAAAGTGGTGGGGAAATCAGAGAGTGACAGTTTGTGGTGAATAAGTAATACCAATGGCTATGGAAATGGCTACAGAGGTCTAGGGCCATGGGAATTGAGGCATAAGCAATGTGGTTGGAAGGCTGTGCCAAGAATATATATCTTCAGTGAAAACTAGCTGCTTTCTCGGCCACATTTTCAGAATTAAACCACTTTAGGTCAGCAGAAATTACGGTTGTGTTGTGTAATCCGTGTGCCGTGAAGGGTCCATAGATGTGCCGCAGGAATTGGCATTTAACATGTTATTTTCATTGCTTATCCTATAGTTAGCGAAATATGTGTCATGACATGACCATATACGAGACATAATATGTTACATGTCCACATATGAGATATAACATTGGCCATACATGAGACATCACATGACCATGTATGAGACATAACATGACCAAATA
Organism: Julus scandinavius; assembly: GCA_034696685.1. NCBI lineage: Eukaryota > Metazoa > Arthropoda > Diplopoda > Julida > Julidae > Julus > Julus scandinavius. Next base: position 7,006 of record JAQGAE010004947.1, on the reverse strand, counting down.
TGAGACGTAACATGGCCATATATGAGACATAACATGACCATGTATGAGACATAACATGACCATACATGAGACATAACATGACCATGTATGATACATAACTTGGCCATGTATAAGGCATAACATTAACAAATATGAGACATAACATGACCAAATATGAAACAAAACATGACATATAAAGTTCCTTATAATTGTCCCACCTGGACAATTTCGAAAATACTGCAAAATTGGAAAATAGTTTTTGATAAAATCAAATTATATATATCGAATAATTACACTATTTACAAATTATAATTGTTTGTTATAGAATTTGAAAAATGAATATTTTGGTACTAATTAAACATAAATTACAAATAATATACATAACATATTAAATCGAAAGATTCTACTAAAAATAATTCCTACATTACATTTCATTGGTCATCGATACTTATAAACCTTAAAATCAAAAGTTTGTAATTATATTTGTAGATTGTAAATTTCCAGTTGAGGAAACAATTTATGAAGTGCAAAGGAGTTGCCTTGAAAACGTTTCAAATCATTTATTGCAATTGTGTAGAAAATGGCGTATTGAATAATAGCCTGTCATGTGAAATTAAATATCTTTCTTTCGCAATATCGTTGACATTTATTGCAAAAAGTCCGAATAAAATATATCACCTGCAAACCATACATTATATTCATGAAAACCATATGAAAAAAAAAGATAAAAGATAGCGACCATCGCACAAATATCATGCTTTATTTATCAGTTTATCATTTATGTGGCTATACACTGCACTTGTCATTTCTTTGTGATGTCCACAGCGATCTTGGTGGTTTTTTTAGTAAACCCATCACGATCTTTTAAAAAATTGCATTTCTGTCATTACTCATGACACAAATGTCATTTTTCACTTTTTAAAAAAAAAACATTGAAGGTTTTTTATATTATCTTTCATTGATATTTGGTAAACAATAAATTACTACAATTATTAAAGAATAGCTAAAATGTAAACCATCCAGTGTGGAAAACTGATAATTGGGCATACAGTACGTCCAAACCCGGGTGAAAACAATTACAGTAGAACCTCGGTTTACAAATGCCTCTGTTTACGAACACCACATGCTGTTTCGCTTTACGAACGATGCTTCAGTTTACAAACACATTTCTCTGGACCACCAATCAAATGTCCGAGTTTCAGCAATTGTTTTACTAGTTCCAGCAGAACATCTTTGTTACTAATAAGTTTTACTAAATACAAGAAACATCAAAAATGTATTAATTTCCAAGGATTTAAATTAAAATCGATATTCTTTTCGAGGATATAGCCTCAATTGCAAATATGGCAAAAGTTCGTCTCTTGTTTTATCCACGCAAATTGCAGATGCAATGGTTGAGAATCCATTGATGACGTCGATTTAAGACTTAAATCATATAATTAACAACAGAATAGAGTACAATAATACAAATTTTCCTAATGGAAACAATGTTTGTTGAAGTCAATTTCTTAAAAACAGAATGTGCGAATGAAGTTGATTCGCAGCAACGTCAGCATGACGACACCACGTGGGTGTCTTTTATTTCATATATTGTTGGAAATCATTGATGTATATATTAAACTGCTTTATTCTAATATTACTCATATTTATTTACTTTCTGTATTATTTTCACACATAGCCATAACATGTTAAAAAAAATTCTAGGACAAAGAACGCATTATTTGGATTTACAATTATTGCAATGGGAAAAATGATTCGGATTACGAACTTTTCGGTTCACGAACAGGGTCAAAGACCGGATTAAGTTCGTAACCGAGGTTCCCCTGTACTTCCGTATATGACATGTACATATGATAATTCCATATACAGATGTAGGTACATTGAATTACAGATATCGCAAAATTTTCATTTTTTGGTCCAATGATATATCGCTTATGATATATAAACTTAAATGCTGTTTATATGAATATATATATATATTTTTTCATATATGTAAAATATGTAATTTTTACACCCAGGTCGGGAAATGTCCGGCACATTTTTAAAAATTAAATTATTATGCTTAAAACGTTTTATGGTTAACATTTCAGATCCATGCAAAATGTTTACTTTTGGTAATTCAGATATCCAGAACATGTCGCAAACAGTACATGTAAATTTATACCAAGATTTGCATATCAAAATCCTACTCAGTTTTTCAGTGACCTGACATCGGGGGTCAATTCCATGATCAGAATCTCAAATGATTTAGTCAAATAAGCGTTTGTTAGACCAGCCATCCAGGGTCTGGACAAACTTTACTTAAATCTAAGATTTTTTACACCGATGAAGAAAAACTATATAGGGCCATAATATACACATGTCATCTGACAAATTCTGTATGTTTGAAACCATGTAATAATGCCATGATGATGATGATACATTGACATATATCGAGATCTAGGAGCATAAAAGCATACATGTTCATACATGCAATATTTCCGATATGTCCATACATGGCATTATTCCATATAAGCCAGATATGTCCATACATGACATATTTCTGATATGTCCACACAAGGTATAATTCCATAATAGCCAGACATGTCCATACATGCCCTAATTCTTATATGTCCACACATGGCATTATTCCATATAAGCCAGACATGTCCATACATGACCTATTTCCGATATGTCCACACATGACATTATTCCATATAAGCCAGACATGCCCATACATGCCCTATTTCTGATATGTCCACACAATGTATAATTCCATAATAGCCAGACATGTCCATACATGCCCTAATTCTTAAATGTCCACACATGGCATTATTCCATATAAGCCAGACATGTCCATACATGACCTATTTCCGATATGTCCACACATGACATTATTCCATATAAGCCAGACATGTCCATACATGCCCTATTTCTGATATGCCCACACATGACATTTTTCTGTAATAGCCAGACATGTCCATACACGCCCTATTTCCGATATGTCCACACATGGCATTATTCCAAATAAGCCAGACATGTCCATACATGCGTTATTTCTGATATGTCCGCACATTGCATTATTCCAGATAAGCCAGATTTGTCCATACATGACCTATTCTGATATGTCCACACATGGTATTATTCCATAATAGCCAGACATGTCCATACATGCCCTAATTCTGATATGTCCACACATGGCATTATTCCATATAAACCAGACATGTCCATACATGCCCTATTTCTGATATGTCCACACATGACATTATTCCGTAATAGCCAGACATGTCCACACGTGACACATATATATATATATATATATATATATAACTTTTCCACCAAGTCCTGCCAAGATTTTACATAATAACCCAGCCGAGTATTTCAGTGGAGTGTCATTGGATGTCTACATTCCTGACCAGAATCTTAAATAATTTCATCAAATAATCCATCCATGTAGACAAGCACGATCCATCTACGCAGACAGTACTACTCTGTATATACAAAACTCGAGACATAAATCTAAGATATATTCTCACAGTCAGCCTTGGGCATATTTGTCCAACAGTCCAATGTTCCATCATCTTCTTACCTGAATATATTTGCCAGCCCTAGAGTTGGATTGTTGGCTTCATATGCCGTGAAAGATCGAAATTTAATCAACGGCAAAGTCCTTCAACGACGCTCTTGCTATATGACTGGTGGCACAAGTTCATAGAAATTGATGCCTACTAACCATCTCTGCAAAGATATTTCCCATTCCAGACATGAACTATTGACTGATATCGATCAGAAAAGCAGCAAAGTGAAAGTCCCTACCATCTTCTTACTTTCTTCTCTTCTTCTGCTTCTTCTTCCTTGTGTTTCATATATACGTTTCATTTGACCATTTCCCTTAGGCCATTTTTTGTTCATCAATATCAACAGCCACCTTTTTTTTTCTTCTCCTGTGCCTTATATTTTTTTTTTTTGCCTGTGCCTCATGTATTTTTTTTTTTTTTTTTGGCCAATCACTGATGTGCCATTGTTACACCACGTACATGACAGTGGAAAGCAGTTATGTTTTCCTTTTGGCTAACAACCTGCGTTCAAATGCTTTGACAGCTTTTGTCCTTTCAACGCCATCGTGATGCAAACATCTATTATAGACCTTGTCCGGTTAACTCGAGATATGTCCATGTCGATGTGGGCTTGTTCAAACTTGACAGATTCGCCACTGGCCCTTTTCTGCAACTAATTGATCATGGTAACGCCGTAATTGGCCTTATTCCTGTTCAGCGCCCTCTGGTGGCATATGGCAGCTGGTTACTGCCCTGGTCATTATGTTTGAACATCTCAGAATTTGGGCATTTATACATGGGCATATAAGGATTTATATGATCGTATATGGCATATATGCCCGATGCTAGCAGTCGTCGTTTCTAAGACGCGGGGTTCGCTCCCCGGTCGAAGTTAGTGGGAATTTTTACGGATGGGAGAAATTCCCTAAATTGTGGCTCTATCGGATGAGAGTCCAGTGAGAGTCCGAGATCCAGTGTTGGTTGTTGCGCGTTAAGCCGCGTCTCGATCCACCAAGAGTATCATGCAAAATGTGTCTGGAATCCACATACACAATCAAAAAACACAAACCGAAAACCATTAAGGCACAAGAATGATAATGAAGCCGAAGTGTCTCCACCAAAAGACTAAAAAACTGGATTCGATTTGTCGTGTTTATGGCGCTCCTACCAATTAAGGCAGGTTCGCTACCGTCTGCACAATTTTAGACCCGTGCATTGCATACGATCTACATTTCTAAAAACATATTTTCTACATATCTACATTTAGATATTGATATTTACTAAGAACTTTAAACATTATTTTTGCAATCTGCTGTATCGGTGAACTTCAGTTCGTCTGCACACTGTCAGATCAGGTCTCAATTGGGCTGACGGCTGAGCCGTCGGCTGACTCATTTTCCCCCCTTTGATCTAGACCGATTATAAAAATGAGTCTGGACTCTCGATTCTAGACTAGAAAACACGTCATAAGTTTGCTAAAATAAAACTGGTAAGCAAACATTTTTACAAATTTCTTTTAACAAACCGGGAGTCTGCTTCATGATACTATTGGTGAAGAACCGGCTTTGAAGACTCTTCGAGAGGTGGTGGAAGTTCCCCTCGTAGGTAAAATTTCCAGGTAGGTGCATGATGAAGGCTCATCTCCTGGCGTTGGTGTTTATCTTTAGTTGCAGAAATAGGCCAATGTTAAAAAATCAGTCAACAAACAAACCCACATACATGGTATTCCTCATCTAATATTCGTGAAATCATTTTTTGAAAACATTAGTCATCTGGAAAAAATTGCTAAAGCAGGTATCATGGAAAAGCGTGTTGATTGAGATATTCAAGTGACTTATTATAACATCCTTATTATAATAATAGCACGCAAATTAGAGTTTTATCATTTTCCATTTTGTTGGATTTATGTGTTGCGCAATCATCCCGAGCGCCTTAATAGCGGGTTCAACTCGTAAAACTTTGCTGTTATTATTTGATTACAAATTGCATGGATCAACGCCTTTTGTGATAACATGTACTAAATTGCGGGTAATTCATCCGCAATAAAATCCATCGTAGGTTAGATTAGTTTTCTAAAGGTATATTTCAATTTGGTCAATTTTTACCAACGTGAAAATCTATTATTTTATCACTAAAATCATTTTAGAGAAGAAGCAAATAATGTTTAATTTATGTGTTTGCTCAGTTAAAACATTTGAAGCACTCTGGTTGAAACATCGTATAGGGTCTATTATTATATGCCATATCAGGCCCAATATATGATATTTGCTTCAAATGTCTGAAAACATTTTTGGGAATATGTTGGTTTTATTTAATAATATGGACATAAATGCCATATAGTATGCCCAATTTCTGATGTATCCGTAAATTAAATTTCCCATATATGCCATTTAAAAATGTTTCCACTAGGGATATAATCTGACCAATAATTCAAAACAGAATGGTTAGAAAAATTATATTTGCCATATTGTGTTACATATACAGTATGGCTATAGTATATACGTTTGCAGTTTTATGTCAATGTATGGAACAAAACATATACAAATAGAATATATTGAAGAGATAAATGTACTGAGATGTAGGATCATATATGTTCATACATACGCATATACGGTCATACATGTACATACGTATATACAGTCATACATACGTATTTACGGTCATACATACACATATACGGTCTTACACACGCATATGATCATACACGGATATTCGGTTATACATTTGCATATGTGGTCATACATATCCGTATGTGGTCATACATATGCATATGGTTATACATATGCATATGTGGTCATACATATGCATATGTGGTCATACATATGCATATGGTTATACATATGCATATGTGGTCATACATATGCATATGTGGTCATACAAATGCATATGTGGTCATACATATGCATATGTGGTCATACATATGCATATGGTCATACATACGCATATGGTTATGCATATGGTTATACATATGCATATGTGGTCATACATATGCATATGTGGTCATACATATGCATATGTGGTCATGCATATGCATATGGTCATACATACACATATTAAGTCATACACACGGATACACGGTCGTACACACAAATACACGGTCGTACATATGCATTTATGGTCATACATATGCATATATCTAATTTGTCATACATATGAATATATGGTCATACATGTACATATGCATATGGTTATACATACGCATATGGTAATAGATACGAATACGGTCATACATGTACATATGCATATGGTCATACATACACATAAAGGATCATACATTGGTATATATGGTCATACAATTTCATTAATGGACAATTAGGCATGCAATGCTTGATTTTTTGAAGTGCATGTCCACATATGGCATTTCCCATATCTAATTTGTCCACGTACCAAGGCGATTACAAACTTTGGTACTAGGAAGTTATCGGGCCTCAATTTACAGAGGCTATGTATACAATGTCAGATCGGATCCATCATACTGACCTAACCTAACC
>JAQGAE010004946.1:0-11952 GCA_034696685.1 Julus scandinavius | reverse complement strand
CTGCAGGATGCATTTCGACGAAAATCGAGTCAGTCACTGGATTGAGGCGTATGCAGCAGGCCTTCATGTGCCCCTCGTGGGATAAGGGAGAGAGAGAGGGAGCACAGGCCCCAGCTGTGACGTCCCCCTTTTCCACGTGCAAGAGTGTATTGAACTAAAGTCTCGTACTCCTGGCAGATGGTAGAGAAAAAAACCCCAAAAAACATTCGCATTGTGCTTACAATTACAAATCCGAGTAGTATATTATATCTGGCCAACCAGGGTCAACGTTACAATGGAAGGTTCCAATTGCCAGCTGAGCAGTGCCTCGCCAGAATATTCCCACCTGGTTTTGCTCGATTTTCATCCTAAGACTAGACCGATAAGCTCGGTCTTCCTCAGTCCTCTAATTAAGCTATTCGGGTTTCATTTTCGCTCAAAATAATCTCGAATTCGGCTTAATTATGCCATAACTTACAACGCCGTTGTAGCGAGTGAAACTCCCATTGACTTCACCGTTGCCAGACTTTGAAAGCGTAGACGCTATCGTTAACGCTGGCTAATTTAAATAAATGAATATCGATTTTTTTTTACCTTCTACGGGTTCCATCACATAGGTTCGATCAAGCTTTCGTGTTAAGATATGTTAATATTATATGCAGGAAAGCTAGGTAATAATTAAAGACCTACTTGTGCATCGATTTGCATAAATTTTTGAGCCTACATGGTAATCTAACCATCCAAAGTTGTGTACATTACGATTAGGTATTTGAGACACGAGGGTTGGTAACACCATTTGGGAGCCATTCAAAAAAGGACGTCCCTAAAATTCATTCAAAAATTGATCCCCTTCCCTACCCCATGTCCACAAGGTGCTCATTCAATTCCTACAATGGAATGACACAATTTGAGGGTCAATTTTGTAGGAATTTTGGGGACATTCTTTTTTAAATAACCCCCAAATGTCTCCAGCTGGCATCACCAGCCCTCGCGTGACCTAATATAATATATAAAAACTTTGGCGCCGAGTGGAAAAACTCCTTTCAGAATGGTCGTCTATTATATTATGTATAAAACTACGCTGATGATTGCCACCAAATGTAATCTATTTCCCGTTTAAATTACATAAAATGTTTAAAAACAATAACAAGCACCAAGAAGGAACATGTAGGTTGTGGAACAACAATGGCCGCCGTACATCAAGTAAATTGTTATACTGACATTGGCTACGCTTTAGTCACGTGTACAAGTTTTCATTTGTTCTAGGTTAGGTGTCCTGGCTAGGACGTTCTATGAGACAAGGGATAAGTCTGATTTTTATTATGATTACATTATTTTAGGCGTGGCAAGGAAATACAACTGTAACTTATAAATCAAAGAGTATTTGCCAAATAGAACTTGCACCTGCTCTGACGTCAGATTTATTCACCATCACGATTTTTTTCAAATTAAAGTTCTAATTAATAAAATATTATAGTGCTTTAGGCATCTATAAAAGATGAAACTAAATCACTATGTCACTATTATTAATAAGTAACTAGTTAAGGGCTTGCATTTTAGGCACATTCCGTTCTTCATTTTGTTATTTTAAATGCAAGTTGAATGGTTACTGCGCAATTGGATTCTGAAAATTGTATTTCTGGTAACGTGTACCCGCCATGCATTTCAACAGAACATAATGGAAAATTATGTATTCCAAAGCACACACGTGTGCTCTAAATAGTATAAAATCCACTGATTTCGTATTTAGCCTCATGCTCGTCTATTCCATGAGGTCAAACGTCTGAAATGATTTTGCGCATAATAAACCAATGTCAAAATATAACGTAAGGCCAAACCTAAGGTTAAGTAAAATCTAAACGTTGGCCTAAAAGTAACATGAGTTAGTTTATCACCAGGCCGTGAAGAAAATGTATACTATATACATGTATATAGATCAAGGCGATCCTAGAATTAGGTCTTCAATAAACTACGCATTACTTAGATAAATTTATACCACTCTGGTTGGTGTAAAACGTGGGTTAGCATATTGCTGTATTCAGCAAATTATCAGATATAAAGCAGTCTAAATTTGATGAGGTTTGCATGTAGATGCAGCAGAAAACATGTTTTTAATATGGCCTCAATACACATTTTAATTACTAATATGTGTAGGTTTTTGGGCTGATTGCATGGAATAGAAGCATTGAAAATTTCAATAGACTGCAATTAATCCGTACATGTTGCACACATAAGCTCTGATTATCAATTCCCACTTGACTATAAACAAATTACTCGTTTAGAGATTTAGTTCATCAACATGTGCAACGGTTATAGTCCGAAAATGCAGCAAATAATTAATGTAGCTTATTACTAAACTTAATTACTAAATATATTACATAATAAATTCAAACCCGAGGAATTTTATGTCCAACAAAGCTCTAGTTTATCACTAATGTTTCCTAAACTATTGCACCTCTGCGTAATTTTCGCTTGTTATAAGTACTCACACAACCAGCTTTATTAATTTAATCAATGTTCATACACTGCATATTATTTTAAACAATCAGTCTGTGGAGTGCATGGGTCTGTTGTAACCGAAAACTTAAGGAAAACTAGGTCGAATTTTAATTAGAAACCCACTTTTAATCAATGATGTTTATCTGACGGCCTAGACATTCAACGCAAAGGTGAAATAAATCCAACATGGCATCAAAATACAACGAATTCAGTGTTGTGTTTTTAAAGTTAATACTTTCTCAGAGTAAATATTTCTTCAAACATGATTCAGGCCAATGGTGGCGAAATTACAAAATACTGCAATGTCAAATACTGAAAACGGCATCCTGCTGTATAAGACGTTCATTCATTTTAATCATTTATGACAACTAAAGAATAACAGCATCTTGGGTAAAAGGGCGTGGCCATGTTGGAAATGGCATGTTATAAGTCTAAAACACCACCAGGGGGTGCCGAACCAGAATAAACTGATATTGTTGTTGATAAAAAAGAAATCTGCCCAGTATATAAACACCACTTTAATTTTGCACAGAAAATCCTCAACGCCATTATTTCAAACTATGTAAAACTTACTTATATATTTTGAAAGTATGTTCAGCACAATTTATTCGTTCAGAAAAGCTCCTTGCAGCCTGCATCAATAAGATTTGTTTTATTACAGTGGAAATGTCCAAATTCTACCAATTTCGTTTCATATATGGATACTTTATGGAAGGAATTTTCTCGAAAAAATTCTTGAAATAACTGACATTATAAAGTCAACATCCCGCCTTCGCAATACTGGCATTATTCCCTCATCATCGTCGTTTAATTTGATTTTTTATATATATTATACAGTATACGATGTTGCATTTGCATAGGAAAACGTGGATGTGAACGACGGGCAATATAATAGGTGAAATCACGAACGCAGAGGCATATTGAAAACTTTCTTTTCACGGCATCGTCATAACTTTCATTATATATGTCATAAATTCAATAAAATTGGAAGGCTTTAATTTCCGGCCTCGAATGAGCAGCGTACATTCCTTCATCGCTAGCCATGCTAATATTCGTGCAACGCCCTTAAGGAGACAAGTTTGCAAAATGTGCAAAGCCTCGAAAAAAGCGAAATACGAGAGCAAAAAAAAAAAAAAAAAAAATCGGCAGCACACATTTTCTTGAAATACGACGCCATTTTAAATGGAAAGCGAGGGTGGCTTCGTGTCCTTTTCCCCGCTGCTTCAAGGGTTTGCCAGGATATATCCAACTGACACAAACCTGTCAAACAGTACCACATGTATGGCACGCAGTCTAAATAAACTGCCGACATAAAGCGTGCATGCAACGTGGATCTGCTTTTTCTGAACTCCACTAATGTGCACATATATCCATCCCCATTCAGAAAAAAACTGTTGAAATAACACGTTTTTACAGAAGCGGGAGGGATATTGGAGGGATCAAACGCCACGACCGCCAGCCATGGTTGCTCCACAGGTGGGAAGATAGATATCCCCTTTAAAACAGATTTGGGTCCTACGCGGGTTTCAAGCACCTCTTCGGTATTCTTCTTCAATACCTCTCGTTGCCAACTTGCCTTTCTCCTTCTTCCCCCAGTTGCCCCTCCAGCTTTTCAACAATAAAACTAACATGGATTCCTGAATTTCACTTCGGTCACTTTAGATACATTTATATAAATGGATTTTGCTCCACTTTATCACCTAATTCGTAAATAGGGTGCGAAGAAAAAACGGGGCATTTTAGGTAAAGTTTGCAATAACATGGGGAATGCGTAGTGAATCTCATGACAAGCATTTCGCAGATACTTTTCCAAGGAGTTCCAAAGAATCATTTTCCAGAATAGATGAAAACTAAAATTACTATATTTTGCGGAGATAAAAATACACAAATCTCTGAAAAATGCTTGCTAAAATACGACAATCAATAGCCAAATAGGCCGGAAAATCAGATTCGTGCGCATGCGCACATTCACATCCGCTGAAATCAGAGTTTCCGGCTGAGACTACTTGTCTCTCACTTGTGGAAACCTAACGAAGGTAGTACAGTACCTTCAAATATTCTTATGGTTAATGGAATTCCATCTGGAATCTAAAGTCTATTCAACAAATTATACGTGAAGGTACCTAATGTTTAATTCAGTCAAAGTAGCTTGCTGTTTTTGCATCTTAAGTACAATTAATTTCACGGGTTTCTACATATACTGTAATATTTATAATTGGCCTATCGATCGATTACTACCGCATGCATAAGGATCAAGACATTGCAATAAAAAAAGAATTATGCTTCATAAAATTTTGCGAAGTTTCTTCGAATCCGCAACTTAGAAAAGCGGATTGTTTGAGATTAGCTTACCATAACAAGGGAGGATAATTAAAATCAATACTCCCAAAACGTTAGCCTTTTCCGCAGTTGTGTGTAATGAATGATTAATATAAATCCAAAATCCTCTACTTGAACAAAATGCATTCATCACGAGCAAATATAGGCGAAAAAGCATTTGGTGTTTTTCTGGTTTGTGAAAATCAATATTGCAAGGTGGTTTAGTTAAATTATATCTTCTTTATAAATCTGTGCATCGTTCTGTGCTTATTTGAATTTAAAGATCTATAGTACTAAGGTCCTCGTGTTTTGGTAGAAAAACTTTCGTCTAGACTCTTTAGAAACCAATCTCTCCACCCAAAAAAATTTCAGCAGAAGCGTGTGTTACAATATATCCTCCAAACAAATATGCCATAAATAAACATGTGGGATCGTGGAAGCCAAGAACAAAAATCGATACCATTTCAAACTTCTATATAGTTTGCAGTTTGGTATCAATTAAAAGTTTAACAAACGTCTTCAACACTTTCTAGAAACAGAAGAAAATTTCAGTAAAACTACAATTTAACAACTGTCAGTTCATATAAGACTTTTCAGAAGGTTTCTCTGGCGGTCTTTCAGCACAAAGTTTTGTAGCATTAATAAAAATAAACTGTCAAAGTGCTAGGCACGCTAATATGAAAATATGACAGCCCAATATTCCATGGCAATAAAGTATTTTTATACAATATAGCTTCTATGTAGTTATTTCTTGAACTGCAGCAAATCAAGGAAGAAATCCAGAATAACTAAATGTAGGTACTTGTTCTACTTAACCCAAATTAGGTGCCAATTTGGCACATGATATTATATACAGAATACCATACTTATTTCTATGCTGACAGTAGGGTACTGTGTTGAATAAATTGTACAAACGTATACCATTTTTATAATTTTAAACAGTTTTCTATAAAAACAAATTAAGGTTGTCTCGAGTATACTCTGCTGAGCATCGTGAACTAGCTATTGCATCAGAAATAAATAACTGTTTAAAAACATTCAGTAGAAGAAAAAAAAAAATATGCCCATTTGTAAAAGAGTTTAGTTTTACGTGGTGTTGAAATGCAAATGCAAGAAGAGATAGTGCCTATCCATGCAAATATGTGCAACGTTTTTTTTGTTTACTTCACACGTCTGCAACTTTTTACAAACAAAAAAAATGTAGGGCGACGAAAAGTGTAAACTACTTTCACCTTTTAGGAAAAGGCTGTCTGTCTACGAGGGAATTGAAAAGGTCCTATTAACAACTATAGGAGTAAGCCACCTGCTGATGGAAAATTTGAATTTGTAGATTTTATAGCGGTGTTGGCTATAAAATTGGACGTAAATCCTACGGATTAGAAGAGTACTTAAAGAGCCCGAATGGAAAAATCGCTCACTAATGAGCCACAAGCTGGCATTTTAGACCCCATTCGGTATATTTTACATCCAACAATGCGGAATAATTAGACTGGAGCACATCCATAGCAGTAGAAAAACGAAAGACAACATATGTACATCTACTCGCATAAATTTCCTTTACATACATTGCCTAAACTCTCCGAAACCCCTATTGATTCGATATACAATAATAAGCTTTTCCACAGGTGCAGTCTACTATTATTTTAAAAATCGGAAAGTTTTAGAATGCCTCCTACAGGTGCATGGAACAATATCAATAAACCACAGTTTAGACAATGTACGAATGCCCTATGCAAACTGAAATTACACAGGCACTGTACAGTACTTCATTTAACAGTTATTATAATAAAAATAAGTCTTTGGACCAACGTATCACATTTGACATTTTCTTTTTACAAACAGGCACATAAATAAAAATAGATGTACTGTAAAATAACACAGTAAGGGTTTATAGTTTTAAAGAAGACATTTCTTGCTAGTGCTCAGGCGCAAAAAAATACAACCATGAACTACAGCAAAAAAAATGTTTAAAATTCCAATGTGGAGAGTATTTTTTATGTTTGAAAAATGTAAATTTCACCCTTTTCTTGAGGCAATTTACAGTTGAAATTGAAATACCAGCATGGTAGACTGATGAAAGAATAGATCGATGATCATGGATGGAACTATAGAAATAATATTTTATTTATATGCAAACAACCTTCGTTGTTATTTTTGTAAAAATTTTAACCTTTCTGGCGAACGTTTACACATTTCTGCAAACTGTGTTCCGCATCAAGTATAGTAAAAAAAAAGTTCAGATACATTTTTATTTGCAAAATAATAACATTTCGTTTCTGACTAACCGACAAGTATACGTATAGTAAAGTGAGATAAGGGAAGACAGCACAAGGCTAAAGAGATATTTATCAAGCCATTAAATGGGTAAATATTTAATCCTCGATTTGACAAGGGCCCATGGCGTCTATACTCGCAATCACCATTTACGAGGAAACACTAAATAGTGTTAATGTTTGGCGCCGGATAGCCTCGAGTTGAGGGAGGTCAAAGGTCTGAGAGTTCAAGTGGACTGTCTGGCTGGCTGGTCCCTCATCCAGAACTACCACAAAGTCTAGATTACAGGAAAGCATTGTATCACGAATGCATTTGCAGCTCTCCGCCAGCAATTAGCGAGAAATAATTACACCAAGCTGAACACGTAGATAAAAGCTGAAGTAATAATCAGCGTGGAAAATGAATAATTAGTTAAAGCTCAGCTGTATTAATGCATTATTATTATTCCGCATAAAAGCAATTTCTGCCTTTTATCTTTCATCGTTGCAAGTGCGCTGACGAACTACACTAGCACATGCTTGCCAATTTAACACACCCACCTTAGAGTTCTAAGCCAAAATTAGCTCGGCAACAATAAATTCCGTTGCCCTTTGGGTTAACACCCATTTAAACAATAAACCCTGGATTTAGATTTCTCACACGACAGTTTCATTGAATAACAATGCAGCGAGCCGGAGGGGGAAAAAATACACACTTTTCAACGGCACCTTTGCGACTAAAAAGCATACTTTTAAAACTCAGATAAGCACAGGGTAATTCTGCGAAGTCATCGCTGATGTTGGATTCTCATTAATGAAACCACGATGAAAAATAATGCGTGTCGAGACTCCTTTCACTGTGTTCAACCATGTCTGGGTAACGAATTACAGGGTACATATACCCCAACAAAAATTCTACAGTCTGGTGCGTGTAGTCTGTCTCAGGTATAAAAAACTTTACAAAGAAACAACAAAAAACTTGGGGAAAGTAGAAAAAAGGCAAAAAACTTCTTAAATCTTGTTATGCAATTATGACATGCTATTGAAGTATCATGTAATTAACTTCAGACAGGGAGGAGAGTCTGTAGTGATGTTCATCGAACATACATGCTATAATTAAAGCACCCTTTTTGTTTCATACAGAAATCCATGCCAATTCTCATCAAATTTAACCAATTAATACCAGCATTAGTTATTTGATGCAGAAATCAACTTTTGCACCACCCTCGATGCCATTTGCGTTGAAAGATTTAAGTGTTTTCATCAGACAAAATCGCTAAATGAAGTTCACTGGCGCGAATTTAATTAAAAAAGTAAAATGGATTTTCGTTCAATTTGTTTTTGTGCCAGACTTTCCTAATTTCGTAATGCGCAAATCATTATTTCGAAGCAGAACATGCAATGACTAGTGCAATTCGCCCCCTATACACTTTTAAAGCTGTTCAAAAGCATAACGAGCCTAATCTGAACAATTGAATGGGAACCGGTTGTTCGGATTACTTCAGCAACATACGAATTTCGTGGATTATTTTCAATACCATACATTGGTAAGCTGAATACGAATGATTAGTGGCATTCAACGCATCAATTTGTGACAATCCTTCAATGTGCATCAGTCCACTGATGCACAACATGGCTCAAGTATCCACTGAATGATCTGTTGTCTAGTGTGCATTATCAAGAGTCCAATCTCATTAGGTGCTACGATGATAGTCTAAACGAAGTCAACTTGGATTGTTGCAACCAATATACATCAGATGCCATTTCAATAAGGCGCCATCCGTGACAAAGTACTACTATGCTTACTGAGCATTCTTTCAAGGACCAGAAAAAAAAATCACATCCGATGTAATCCTGGTATACATTTCCGTTGGCCATTGTCCAACATCAATCCAGCGCTGATCCAAAGAGATCGTGCTTCCAGTTTACATAATCAGCCAAATTGATTATAGAAAAGACTTAAGACCCACTTGAACAGACCTACATTCGGAAAGAATTAAGTGAGATTTGCAAGAGTCGACATTTCTTGCTCCTATGCAGCCATAATTCGTCATCGACCCAGCTTTGCATTGCTTCAGCTACAAGCTTAGCTATATAAAATGCATGCCCTTATGTAAACACCAGTTAATGATTCAGTGCGCTAAGCCCATCATTATGCTCTATAAATTCATAACAATAATCAGGGCATTGAGAAATAAATGTGGATTAATTCGGAATGCGTGTCAAAACTCTGCTGAAGACCGAATGCCAAAAGCATGTCATCTGGATTAGCCCCTCATCACGATAATCTATTTCTCGTCTTAGTCCACATTATTTTCGTTTTAAATTTCGAATAATGTATGCTTTTAATGTAGCTGAATAAATACAAATTGACCTTTTCTGTTCATTGGTAGGAAAAATGGGATGTCATCAATGTTGTCCGTAGAGAATTAGCCTGTTACACGTACAAGAGTACAAATGTAACCATGACAACGAACTAGTTTCGTTTCAAAAGTATACCACTTCATGAATTAAGAATAATTATAGACTAACGAAGGCTGAAGCTGTGCATATGAATTAATGGCTGTTGTGCAAGATGCGAGCTACATAGTTTTCCTACTCTAACGATTTAATTTTTAATTTTTATAAAAACACAGTTACTTCTGCAATGCATTACTACAGACTGACAAAGCTGCCATAAGAAACATACAACAGATGTCACATTTCAGAAACATGACTATACGATACAGATACAAAAAACATGGATGCAAATCGTACTAGCCTTGGGTTTGTTATAGGAAGATGCATAAAAAATGAATACTACAAAATCAGCAGCTGCAGAATTAAACCATGCACCACCAATGTCTAAATACTTCATTTAATATAGAACCAGCTTTCGTTTTATTGCAATTAGATAAAATAGTAGAAGTATAATAATTGTATTGACCATTATGTTAGATTTCTTTTGCATATGCCAGATATGTAAAACATTTAAAAAGTTAAATCATAGGACACCAAGATGAATTCAACATCCACACAAAATTGTATAACTGAGAATACAAATTTTAAAAAAAACTATACTCTTCGCAAGTATTCCAACTTATATACATCATATTGAGGAGAACCCATAAACATCGTCATTAAGAACTAATCATGTAATTTAATCAAGCAAGATAAATGCTTTACCGCTTCTGACTCTAGACCCTTAATTGAATTTCATTAACTTTCATAGTCTTTAAGTCTACAACGCCATGTGAATAGCAACAATCATCAAAATGTAGATAACCAACATATTCTTTCTTACAGATGGAAACTTGAAATTGTTATCACAGACGCTGCATAATTAGTTCTTTGACGTTCGTTCTTTTTCTTAATTTTTAGTTTTATTCAACGAATGATTTGAAAAAACAACTTGTCCGTTGTTTTGTTATCCATACATCATGGCATTCGTAATGGATGGGTATTTACGTACAGAAAACAAGCATAAGCTAAAAGTCAAGAATGGCCATTTATTATTGTCTTTTTGTTAAACATAACATATAGCTCTAGCAAACAGAGCGACCATTCATATTGAAAGACATCTCCATTTTACAAAGTTGTCCTTCATGAATATTTTCTTTGATAGGAGAATGTACAAAAATAAAGCGAGATTTGATCCAACATATATGCAATCTACAAATCTTCGTAAACTTAGAAGAAAAACTGACGTGATTGTTTGGATAACAGCTGATATGAGGTTCAGCACCTCATAGAGGTTGATCTTTAACAGACTTTTCAAGATGGTCGTTGTTTTTTTTAGAGTTAAGGGCTATCCAGAACGAGGTTAATTGTGTATTTAGTTCCCTTCACACGTAAGCATGACGTATATCGCATCACTGATACTAACAGCCAGCATATCGTTACCAGAAATTTCTGGAAATAAGTAAGGTCCCAGAAGTGTGATCAATTATGGGAAGATAACACATTCCATCGAAGAATTGGAAAGCAGAAAGATGCTTTGTAATGTATAAGGGATTCTCATAGAGCAGAAGATAAAAGTAATCCGTATAACGAGCACATATTCCGATACCATACGAAAACAACATTCTGACAATTGAAACAACAACCGCAAACAAGACCAATCAGTATATAAAAGCATCAGTGGGGATTTATCAAGTCCAACATCTAGGAGGTCGCCATTGATTTTCCACGCGCGACTCATTTTAGGGGAGAATTGTATCGACCAATGAGGTTCTTTCTTTTCATTCCTAACATGATGATGATGATGATGATGTCAAAAGGCATATGTTGGGGTAACCGGAACAATTAATGTAATTTCAGAAGATAGCCAGCCAACTTCTACTGTCACAGAAGCAATTAAAGGCAAGTTTAGAAAATGACTGCCCATAAAATGAGAATAACCTTTTCTGGGACACTGAAATGAATTAAGAGTGGCCAAAATAACGTTATCTACAACTAATTGTACCAGTCTAGATTTTCTTTAATGGCATCCAATTGCTTTGGTTGGAATGCGTCTATTATGACATTTTCTAACCGCCTTGTGGGAATGATGTTGGACTTGCACTCCTGTCTGACTCTTGTATGTAAGATTCGATTTACAGAATGCTCAATTTCATCATGAAGCAAAACATTAACGTTTATTCCAGTGGACATGGTAGAAGGACCAACGTGCAATTAAACATTTGAAAACTAGTTGTGCCTAAGCTGTTCTAAACTTTCTCATGCAATATTCCCACTGCCATCAGCAGTCGTCCTATTTCCCAGCCCAACCTGTGGATCGATATCGTTCACATCTAAGTCCATTGGCAACGAAGATAGAGACTTAAGCTGTCAGTGTTTACAAAGTGTTATTATCCGGAGAAAAACCACTGGACGTTCATGTAATTCGAAACTTTTGAAATTCTCCAGCAGCTTGGCCATTCAG
>JAQGAE010004945.1:0-11954 GCA_034696685.1 Julus scandinavius | reverse complement strand
CAAAGATGTTCTGCTGAAACTAGTAAAACAATTGCAGAAACTCGGACCTTTGATCAGTGGTCCAGAGAAATGTGTTCTCAAACTGACGCATCATACGTGAAGCGAAACAACATGTGGTGTTCGTAAACCGAGGCTCCACTGTATGTTGAAATCTACGAAATTTTAACTGATTCTACAATTAATAACTTGTGTGCGATAGATTCAGATATGGATGTGTTTAATGAATTTTCACATTGAGACCTAGTATATACTTAGGTGTGTGATCTTCACAATGATTGGTTATTGGTAATTTAGTATATGTACAGTGGTGGTCAAAGTACATATGTGGTTGGAAGGCTCAAGGTTGTTAGTAATTATGGTATAGTACGTAGAGTTTGGACGGGAGTTGTATGCAAATTACTTTTGGCATGTGACCAATCTTAGGGGTATATTATAAGTGAAGGTGCAACTGGTTACAAGGTTTACAACTTGGGAGTCGGTGGACGGGAGTGTAACCATGTATTAACCTTGGGTCAGTGCACGAAGATAACCATGTACTAAACCAACTCCGTTCGTGGAAGTCATGTAACGCGCCATGTAATGACTGACCAAATAATGAATAAACCATTGGGATCAACTTCTATTGGCTGTGAGTGGAGACATTTATTGTGTCGGTGTCACATGTGTAGCCTATAGATACTGCACTTATCCATTTTAATAATTACAATTACATATGCTTTATAACTGCTGTGGTGTTTGACTGAACGAGTTATTCAGGTGTCAAATTAATCCTGAGTAAACAAAACCCAAAGTATTTTCATTACTTAATATTTTTCGAAAGCCAATCAATCAAACCATATAACCTTTCAAACGCAACAACGCAGTAATAACGAAACCAAACACCATATAAACTTAATCAGAAAGGCAGCCACTTTAGGTTCAGATAAGGATTTTACAAATTGAAAAAAAATGTTCAATAAGCTAAAAAAGGACAAACCTTTTTTTTACTCCTAGTTTGTTGGGGAGTTATAAATTAAGAAACGTTTCAATTTTTTGTCTGTCATCAGGCTGATATTTTTTAAATTTTTTTTAAATATCTTGTTGTCCGATAATAGCTATGGTCACGGAATGAGTTTATGCTATAGGACCTACACAGGTTATTAAATGAGCGCATGCGCACATGCACAATATCATAAATTCAATCCAAATCTGTTCTCAGAAAAGAAGAAATCCATTCCGTGACCACAGCTAATAAAACGGCGTAAGAAAATCTTCAAGGTGAATTAGTATGTCTATTTTTGAAAATTAAATGTACATTGTATTTTTGGAGAAATTTTGACTCACAAAATGACAAAGACTCAGCATTGACTCTTGACCGTTGTAAATAGGACCTGACCTTAGGTCAGTGCCCTATTCCACAAAAATGGTCTAACAAATTATAATTGTACAAATATTATCTGTGGAACACAACAACTTGTACTTTTTGTACAAGTATCACTCCATGCCCGTACAAGTACAATACCATACTTTTGTGGAATAGGGCCCAGGTGCTCACAAATCAGTGTTCACCATCATAGATATAAAAGAGATTTGCAAGCTGTCCACACAAGGACATTTTTCCCAAATCAATGCAGAGACGGACAAATGGGGACAAGGACACACGGGACAGAGGTAATTCTATTGTAACACCAGAAAACGGAAGAGTGAGACCATGCACTGTGACCGACAAGGCAAACAACTTTTCAGAGAATAAAAAATCATCAACCACAGATTAAAACAAGCATTACTCATGATGCGTGCATAGCTCATCTGCCCTTTAACATTTTATTCTTAATTAAAAAAAAGGAAATGGAAATAAAAACTGGTGACGAATACAGTAGTTTGCAATACTATTATAAACAAGACCAATGATTCTGCTATTATTTGACCATGACGTTATTTTCTATAGTTTACCTTTTTAATTAAAACCATAATTTGTTGTAACACATTTTTTTGAAAATTAAACAAGTGTGCAACTTAGGGTTTCCCCACAAATAAAATTTCCAACTTCCCTGACTTTTCCAGGAAAAAAATTGTATTTTTGCCACAGAAAGTCAGGTTTTTAATGTGAAAAATTGCAATTTCACCGCAGAAAATCTCGTATCGAATGTGAAAAATTGCAATTCTTCGAGTTTAAAAAGGGCCGAAATAAAAGAAATTTCAGATTGAAAAATTAGTGGACATTCTAAACAGTCATATTGAAACTTTCATATTGAGTTTCCCTGACTTTTTCCAAATAATACATTTTCCCCTGACTTTTTCCAAATAATAAATTTTTTCCATGACTTCTGCCTGACTTTTCCAATTTTCCTGACAATTTCAGGTTTTCCATGTCTGGGGGAACTCTTGCACTAATTTTATTTCATGCATTAAACATTTGGATTATTTGATAGGGCTTTATTAGTTCGTTTATAAAATCAATTTAAAATGGTGGCAAATGGCAAATTTTGCTCGTCTTGCTTGATTTTTTACCAAAAAGGGCATTATTTAACATCATTTTTTCAATAATCAATAATTTAGCACAACGTGTTGCAACATCTTAGAGAAAAGGGTAAACGAATGATAGCAGAAAACGAACTTGTTGTCATAACTACAAGTAAACATAAGGATAGGAACAAAGTGAATGACGTGCAAACTACGAAGCTAATGGTCACTCAACTTGTCACACTAATGGTTTTATAAACATTGCAAAAGTTTGGTGTAATAAAAAAATAATTTCCAGCTTGGTGGGGGGTTATGAATCCATTATAAAAACGAGTTTGATATTTTAACTTTGAGTCTAGACCTTAGGTCCATGACTCCAAATCTATACACTATCGTTATTAGCAAACAAGTGGTGAATTGACAATGAAAGTATGGCGAATTTGAATTAGCCATGCTTCCAAATGAAAATAAACCTTTTTAAGAAACTTAAAACATAAAAATACCTGACGGTTTGTACTGGCTGCACTTCTGGTACTTTTCTGTACAGAATTCTTCGATCACAAAGATCTATTCGCATCTAATCTTGAAATTGGGACTTGTAAATCTGTATTCCCTGAGTTGAAATTCATGAATGAGTCACATAATATAGTCTAAATTTCTGCAACATTTTAGACAAAAGAATCCTTGCATTTCACATTTATTTTGGGAATAAAGTTGAATATATACTTACAGTTCTTCTACAGATTAAACTTGTCTTCAGTCTTTTGAATCAGTCTGGAGCTACAATCCACACAAAAAAAAAAACAGAATGGACATTCACATACTATTCGAAAAAGGAGAATATACGAGGTGTGTAAATTAAGTAATGAGACTGGCAACGTAGAATTCTATCTGTCAACAATTGGGGATGCGTGACTTGGAGGGGCGGTAGATGAACACGTGATACGCCTTCAGTACGAGTTTGAACTTGCTACAGTCATTTGGTTGTCCCTAGCGATTTTTTCCGTGAAACAGTTTTTCCTATAGTGCGTTCTAAAAATGAGTGACATCAATTTCGAGCAACGGTGTGCTAGCAGGTTTTGCTTCAGACTCGGGCATGGTGCGACGGAAATTTTTGCAAAACTTCAACAGACCTACGGAGACAGTGTTTTGTGAAGAGTCCAGGTTTTTCGGTAGTTTATGGCATTTTCAGAAAGAAGAGTCCATTGAAAATCAACCACGCAGCGGAGGCCTTCACGCAGAAATTTCAATAAGAGAGTTTTTGGCCAGAAAAAAACATTCCTGTGGCTCCTCAGCCTCCTTATTCGCCTGATACGAGTCATTGTGACTTTTTCCTCTTCCCGAGATTGAAAAATCATCTCGAGGGACGTCATTCTGGGACTCTCGGAAACATTGAAACGGCTGTAACCGACCAGCCGAAGGATATTCCAATATCCGAGTTCCAGCACTGCTACGAGGATTGGAAGAACCGTCTCCAGCGCTGTGTGGCTTCCCGAGGAAGTTATTTTGAGGGAGACAATATTGAATTGTAATTCTATTCGAATAAAACAAAATCAGTCATTACTTAATTTACACACCTTGTAACAAGTTAGAACCAATATTTCGATTCATACAAAAATGACATACAAAACAAATTATGAAAAGTTGACTAGTCAATTTATTCACAACTAGGAACTAACTGAAATGACCACCAGATAGCGTTTTCTTTCGCTCCCTTGGCGCTGTTGTACAGTCGCTATCGATCCTTGACAAAATTCGTTGTTATAGCACCAGTGTCAAATTTTGTAATCCATAACAGCTGTTTGTATGCACAATGTCTGTAAGGCTTAGTTTGTTCCAGTAGACAACGCCACCTCTCTGTAGCACATTTTCTTTACTACACACATACATTTGTTAACAAAAAAAAACCGCACAAAAACTTCATTCAAAATAAGAAAACAAATTTAAAAGAATAAATTTAGATGACCATCTAATGCACCTTTCGACCACCAACCTTATCATAAACCAGTAATCTTCTCTGACTTATTTAAGGAAAACTTTCCACCATTTGAACTACATCTCAACTCATCGACATAACGACCCGGCTATTATTAGAGACCAGCTGTTATAAAAGCCAGGACACTACCAAAAAGACGTTGACAACTTGACAGAGATTCTAAAGTTCAACAATGGATGTTCTCAGCCTCAGGTGCAATAGATAGCATCAGAATTTGCATATGGCCACGTGATGTTGTCCCTCCATACACAACTCAGAATTAAGGCATTCATTTTGTTCAGTAATTCTGAGCATTTGGAGGGGAGGGGGCGCTAGGGATGGGCGGGGGACAGGTGTGTCTATCGCATTTTCACAACAACAATACCTCTTTCATGGTTCAGAAAGGCTATTTAAACACTGTACCTACTATTAAGTAGTGGTG
The DNA here is from genome assembly GCA_034696685.1 of Julus scandinavius. Lineage (NCBI taxonomy): Eukaryota > Metazoa > Arthropoda > Diplopoda > Julida > Julidae > Julus > Julus scandinavius. The sequence continues at coordinate 7,095 of JAQGAE010004945.1, read as the reverse complement.
TACATCCACAACGCCCACAACACGCATGTTGTGTTATCCATCCGTTATAGTGGGACGCATGCGTGAAATGTAGACAGACGATTGGTTTTCCAATAAATTAAAAACTTATGAGCCGTTTCAAGCATGACATTAATCAAGACAAACTTGTCCAAACTGTCCAAAGAGAAAACGTGAAAATGATTGAATCACTTCTGTCACGGTTCGGTTTTTATTTTCACACAAAGCATTATTACGTCAAGACCATGACAACGTCATGAGATTGACCCAAATAAGTGCTAAACATTTAATGTTTCATATAGTCTTACTGAACTGGGAAAATAAGATCAATAATTTGTCACTTGACAATAAAAAAAACGTCATTTAGACATTGTTCAAGACTACAATGCGCCTCCCACACTCTGTTTTGGCAACACAGTCTGTAAACAATGCAAAACAAATCCATTTCCAAGATGGCGGCCTCCATCCACTGCAGAAGAGGCCTCCATCTTGGATGAAAGCAGTTGCTAAACATTGCTGATGTGTAAGGTGGGTATGCATCAAAAGAAACATGGAGACACATATGAGATGACATACACATGGTGTGTCCAGAAGTGTTTGTGAAACATGTGTCGACACATTTCGTGTTTTCTGGCGGACTGGATCAAAGGAAATTTGTGACACATGTTTCGAAAAACATGTTGGAAACTTTGTTTCAGTGTTTCTTGTGTATGTTTCATGTGCTTGTGCATGTTTCCTCTGGTGCCTACCGACCTTTAGTGCTTTTATGGACACAACTGACTGCTTACATGATTATAAATTCTTTCGTGTTCCAACTTTATATTCTTGCCACGTAACTGGAAAAATATGAAAGCAAGAAAATTAATACTACGGGTATCGATGTTCATTTGCATCCCCAGCGTGAAATTTATTACCTCTATTATTTCAGCATTTCAATTGAAGACTTACCAATAAAAGGTATATCAAAGGCCAAGCAGGGAGTTCATGCTCACTTTAAGTGAGTCTTAAGTGTGTACTTATAGGCCATTTTTTTAATAAGTGATGCAGCTCATAAGCTACCGAAGAGTGAATCATCGATCACGGAATCACGCCCACTTGAGATGAAACATTCGCACCACGTTTTCACCCAGACCGTTGCATTACGACCCTTTGCACCTACAACGAGTGCCACCCTTGAAGTATGTATTAGAACACCCACACAATTGATTTGCCAACAGAAGGCGATTCGAGAAATTTCAAAAATCATGATGGTGCAACATACTGGGTGTCTCGTTCTGGCTCACACACATTTCAAAAGCAAATGGACTTATTTGTTCACATTGGCTGAAATAAAATTAGGGACAGAATCAGAAATGTGAATGACCCAACATTTCAACATTCAGTTTTCTGCCTCCTCGAGTCACACATCATTACCAGATCAGAACCAGACCAGATTAGCCTTAGTATTCTGATTCAGCACCTCCTGGTGGCGTATGATTGTCTAGCAAGGCATTTTGTGTAACGAAAATGCCATGATGAACGTCCATACGTTACCAGGAATAAGGACATTTGGTATGCCCTTTGTTTTTGTCCGGGTGACTTTGGGGCAAGTGCGTTACACTTTTCCACACGATTTTCACTGGTCCAGTACCAGCAGACAGTAACAAACTGTTACAAACAGGTGTAAAAGAGATATGGAAAGTTACAATCGTCGTCCAGTTCCAAACTTGTGCTCACCTGTGAAAATGGCTGCTGAATCGCGTGTGTCGAAATAAAAAAACGAAAAATAAATAATAACGGCAAAATCAAAAGGAACTGGTCATCACTGCGTGATGCACTTCCAAAAAAAGGCATGACATTGGCTTCCGCGCTAGCCTTCAAACATCCTAGCTCCTCGCTGGATGTCATCCTTTGTTCCAGAGGCACTTACTCGCCCACATTAGCTGAACAGGGGTAGCTACGATATTTCGGGCACTTCAGCCACTTCCTTCTGCAGTACCTTCTTCCAGTAAGAGTGGCGCAGGTCCACGCCCTTGTCCCCTGACATGTGTCCGAACACGGCCTCCCCCTTGATAAGCTTCGACTCGTAGTCCTCCGGCCTGAGCACCACGATGGAGGAGATGCTGTGGTGCTGGACGTCGCCATACTTGGCCAGGATGCCCGTCGCGTACGCGTCGTCCACCCACAGGAAGGGTGCCCTCTTGGAGGCACCGTACAGGAGTGGCGCCACGGCCGCGGGCATGAAGAAGGCGCTGCCCGAACAGTAGGGCGGGAAGGTGTTGTTGGAGAACTCCTTGGGCGACACAAACCACTTGGACTTGGCCTCGCGGATCACCTCCATGCCGTACCATACGAGGCAGTGGATGTTGCGGTCACCCTTCTGGTACTTCATCAAGAAGTTCAGGTGGCGCACCAGATTGAACACGTTGACGAACATGTCGTCGTCCGCCTTCAGAACGTACGACGCTTGCGTGCAGTGATCGTGGATCCACTTGAGAGCGGACACGGCCTGCAACAAGGAAAGAACGTTCATTTCTCAATTCCAATCACGTCTTTTGGTAAACTACGAACTGCTCTAAAACATATGGGGTTAAAAACAACGTTCGCACAAATTATCTTCCCATGCAATACAAATTCAGATGATATACACATTCCAATTTATGTATTTACTGTCGTAAAACTTCAATAAATGTCCTAAGCTGTGACGCGAACCAACTTATAGTTATTGTGGTTGAATTTGATGATATTTTAACTAACAACTTGAGTCTTCGTTTTTGACAACAACAATCTACTAACACTATACTTCTTCTATTCTTAAAAATTACACTTGTTCCATTTCTTTCCTGTTCCATTTTTCAAAATTTAGAATACTAGTATGAGGTGGCAACTCCAAAAACATCACAATATTCAAATTCAACACTTATAATACCCAAATATACAAGTACACCAGCATTCAATAAGTCACTCAATCGGATTTACTGCATTTTTATAGGAAAGTCCACTTGAATTTTAAGAATATCAGCAGTCTAGTTTCAACTATGACCAAGCCAAGCTAATAATCTGTATCGTCACATCCACGTGCATTTTTATAAAGATGCACGTGCTGGTTTTGATCTCGTGCCCATGCTGTTCTAAATCTCGTGCTTATTTGGAATTCCATTGTTCTTGTTTTTGGAATGCTTTTCTAGTTCAGCTTCACTTAACTTGATGTTTAAAATAAATAGTTCACAGGTAACTTATCGTTGAATTCAGTTTATTTGGAAGCTATTTCAACATCCAAACTTTAAAACTTGAATTTTAAGAGTATCAACAGCCTATAGTTTCAACTATATGTCCATGCGAAGCTAAATGAACTGAAGGCATTAGGGATAAAGATGAGAATCTACGAGGCCAAAGCAAGAGTAATAATACAGACCTTCATTGACAGATTCTTATAGGTGTCCAAATAGTCGGCCTGAATGATATCATGGTAACGTTGGCTTTCCAGAATGAGTCCCTTCTCCACCATAGGGTCCTCCGAATGCCCCACGAAGAACACGGTTACGGTGCGTAACTTGTGATACAGTTGCGTGTTGCCGTAGGTCCTCCTGATGAGCGCCCTATGCTTGAAATGCGACGGTGCCGTGTGCACGTAGATCAGGGTGAACACTTCAGGTCGAAGCTCACTGCAGATATCAGGTTCGTTCAGCGTAAACGCGAGGTTTTTCATCGGGATGGGGGGAATTCCACCCGTGGAAACGATGGGGCTATCGTCCGTGACGCCTGCGTCACTCTGCGAGATGCTAGCCACCTGAGAGGCGATTTTGGCAGTAGCACCACCACCACCACCTTGGAAAAAGGCCGATGGCGGTGGCGTCGCCACTTCCAAAACTGCACGCCCTTGAAGGACGGGGTTTGTGGATTGCGATGGCGTACGCAAGCTTAGCATGAGGAGCAACGTTGAAATGGCCACGACTAGGGTAAGCAGCACACGTGGAAGCCCTTTGGAGAGACGAACGGTCATCGCATATAACCTGGAAAAACATGAAATCATAAATTCAATTTTCAATTCCATTATTGCAGCGTTTAGTCCTAGGGCCCCCTGGGGAACTCCAAGAATATTTAGTATTTATGTATGGGGTACATTTTTATTCAGCCATAATCTTTGAAATGATTTACAATACTGTATATAGTGCTATACAACTCGTACAATTTATTTGCAATACATATTTTAATATTATAGGCATATGTTTTCATCAATGCTGTATATATTTGCATTAAGGTGCTCTGCAAATTCGCTGATACAAACTCAAGGATTTCAAGGCTCAACCCTTGAATTTTCAAGGCATCCTCCCACATTATATTTACCGACGCGGACAAGAAATTGCAACATAACTGGTGTTTAACCCGAATTTTAAGCATAATTCCAGACTTTCCCGAGGTAAGCATTTGTGGCGTCATAAGCACGTGCATGTGCACATGCTGTTCTAAATCTCATGCACATGCAGTTCTTAATCTCGTGCTTATTTGGAATCTTATTGTTCTATTGTTGGAATGTTATTATTTTTGGAATTCTTGTCAAGTTCCGTTTCTCTCAACTTCTTGTAGTTTTAAATAAATAGTTCACATGTAACTTATCGTTGAATTTAATTTGGAAGTATTTCAACATCCAAACATTCAAGCACATTTCCAGACTTTCCCGAGGTAGTAAGCATTCAAGCACATTTCCAGACTTTCAAGGCTTCTGGACGCTCTACTGGGCTTTAACACCCAAAATGTTATAATATAAAGTTTCACAAACTTTTAAAAAATGAAACTGTTGCTAAAATCAAAACTTACATTTAGGCAAACGGATTTCCAGATTAAGAAAAGTGACGGGATCTACGTATTTCTAAGAATTTACTTTTCGCTTTAGATCAATACTGACTTGAAGTTCACTTTTTATCCTCTGTGTTGCGTTTTGAGCACACATACAAAAGAAAACGAACAACCAAAAAACTTATATCGAAAACCTCATGAATTAAAGCGTGACTATAAAATTCATGATAACTCGAAAACTAGCCCTTTAACACCAGCAAATCGAAATTTTTAGAGAGCACGATTGGCCACAGATAAAAACATTTCTCAAAATACACATTTCGCCAGGTGAACTTTGATTATCTAAAAAATGCATGCTGATACCATAGATTGCAATCGATGTCTACTTAGAATATCGTATTTGACGACTGTTTCATTGCACCTGAAAAATCTAACATGAAATGGAACGTCGCCATTGTTTTCTCACATAATGTTGATTTAAGTTTCATATTTACTATTCTTTAATCTATATCTCCCGTGCAACAATTGTCTGACGGAATGTTTTTATATATGTGGCCAGCTGGGTTCTCAGGAAATTCTTTCATAATCTAACATAATGCAACATTTATTTTAAATAGATAAAAATCACACTGATGTTCCACATCCGAAGACTGGAAACAAAACACCAGACATCACTCGAAGGCGGGGTAAAGCTAATATTAAAATAATTCACGAACATGTACATACGTATCTTGAGCAGTTCTTGCTTTATCCAGATTGCTGTATTTTAATTATTTCAGCCAAATTTAGCAACATCAAACCGGATTTCAAACCTCGAATAATTATTTCCAATGAGAACTTGGCATCGTAACACGTTTAACATTTAGAAATTCTCGAGTAACAGTTTTGTGAAACATGTGGCCATTACAACCAATTAACTATACGTTTTTATAGTAATGACGTCTTCATTAATAACTTATCTTCATAAACTGCAGTGTTACAACCCAGTCGATTAATAATTACAATTAATGCTAAATTAATCAACACAGGTTTGATCATTAACAACCATTTGCAATATTTGTTCTGTCAAAGTTACAATGTCACACTGACATACATAACGTCGATAAACTTCAGTCAAACAATTGTGAGTTTATCTACACCGAATATATGCATTCTTTGTTCCACATATTGCTCAATTGTTTTATTAACCATTTTCTAACATTTTAGATACCTGTGACATACAGGTGTGGTCACGGCTTGAATGATGGGTTATAATCGTAGCCAAAATGTGACTGTCAGAACTGTATAATCGGTTGAAAAATTTATTTTCACCTTCGGTTATAGGATTAAAATTTATAATCCACGACATGCGGCCACACCTATTGGATAAACAATTCGGTTAAGGAGTTTAAAAAAATTCATACTCGCCTTACGTATACATAGATATTGGTAAATTGTCATGTATAGGCATCTGATACTGTCATATTGTATTCTATTCGAATTCCTAGTGGTATTTATCAGTGTTGGGCAGCAATTGAGTACATTGATGTATTTGAGTAACGAGTAAAATATAATACTGAGTACAACGAGTAATTTGAATACAACATGTGCAAAAGTAATTTAATAGAAATGTATTCAAAACGTATGAGTACAATGCACTCGATTACAAAAAATGTACTCACCCACAATACCCACGTTACAAATATTCTCCTGTATTCACGTAATCTAAAACTATGAGTATTAACGTAATCTGAAATCGAGTACAACGTAGTATTCGAGTATGAATAGAAATACTTTTAAGTAAGTAATTGAGTAATTTGAGTAACGAAAATGAATATTTGAAATCCTAAAAGCTAATACGAATGTGTGACCTTCGACATTCCTAACCAATTGGTATCCTAATTTTTACATTTCTATACACGATCCGTTTGTTATTGGATGTTCTGCTCTTTTTTCCCTTTAATTATTAAGATTTGCCTTTATTTTGTGTTCTCATATTAATTTCGAATTTTTAATATTGAAATTATTTCTGCTCGAAATAAAACCTATAAGGTGTTTCAAATAAATTGAATTCCCTGAACTAAATTTTTGCAATCCGCCTGACTCGTAATCAGTACTCGCCATACGACTACTGATTACAATACTATTCATGCCTATGGAGTATGATTCCACAGTTACCCGTAATAAGTAATTCTGCACATGAGTGCCCAATGTACTCCTAGTCTTGAGTACAATTTGCACAACACAGGCGATAGGTGTGGTAGCGTTAAGAGGGATCACAACCCTATCCTTTTCAATGGGTCAGGCTTGCAAAGATACTCACAGTTGAATGAGGGAGGTTTG
>JAQGAE010004944.1:0-11959 GCA_034696685.1 Julus scandinavius | reverse complement strand
GTTTAAAAAGTGTTCTTTCCAGTTTGCTTTCATCGAATAAAGATGTTTTTCGGTTTCAATCTGCAAATTACAACAAACCCCATGCTGTTCCTACCGTTCTCGCTTCCTAGAGCGATCCTTAGGTCCGTTGATGATCCTAGGAGGCCCTTTGAACCAGCCTTTCTGCCCCTTCCCTTTTCCTCTAGATATAGTACCTGAAAATCGCGATATTCCTTGGACACCTGGTTGACCCTAACCAAATTTATCCACAGACTCTTAACTGGATTAAAAGGTATTTAATTCCGATGAATAGGTGGCAGATTAGCTAACCTGTCATTGAAAATCGCTACGATGCGATGTTAGGTTGATCAATATCATAGTTGGATTAGTAAATTTAAAATTCCCCACATTCTCAAAAAAGATAAGTCACAGGAGCAACTCCTGTTGTCATCTTATCTCCCCTGAGACTGTTTTTCCAACTCCCTTCCTTGCATGTTGCGTCCCCTTAAATACACAAGTGCTTTGTTGCTTCAGACAACCCTGAAGTACAATAATAACCAACCAGAAGTTCATTTGCATAGTTGTATATATAATCACAACAATGGTGCCACTACTATTGGCTATGCAAATAGGATGTGGCAAGCATGAGTATAAATAAAGGGAGGTGTGATTGTATTGCAATGTGGAGGAGGTGCCAAGACATAATTGAGAAAAGACATGCAAATGAATGTGACCTAAATATTTAGAATAATTTGGATGCCGAAGCTAACGTAAATGAAACATCAGTTAACATAAACGAAACGTCACAATATGTTGTAACCTTCTGTAATTTTTGCAGATTTTGAATGTATGCTAAAAACTTATATCTAGTGTTCAACTATATCTCCTAATTCCTTGTAAACTACACAATATCAAAACTTATGTTTTTGCTACTACGAAAAGTATGCTAATGGTCATTACAAAGACCTCTTTATTTTTGTTGGCAAATATGCAGCTAAAGTAGTTATAGATAACTTGAGTTACTTAAAAGCTTTAACCATTAGAGATAAATATCTTTGATCCCTTTAACCAAATGAACTCCTGATTAAAACTTAAAACATAAAATATAGAGGTCCAGCGCATAATTTTTGTAATAAAATTTATAAAACTTAAAAATTTATGCCGATATTCATTCATAATTTATCATGTTACTATAAGCAAGCTGTAACATTAAAACCACATAATGGAGCAAAATAAGGGCAAATATGTAGGATTACTTTCGAAAACTTCCCATATTTGAAAAATGGAAAAAAGTTCAGGTTTAGATAATACCTTTCGCAATTGTTAAGCAATATCAAAGGTATTCGTAACAATGTGAGTAAAGTACCTCAATCACTTCAACAGGTAGTAAATTTTCCCCAGAATTTCCTTACTACTTTAAAAGGTATGATTAGAAATCATTTTAACGAGTAAAGACTGCATATAAGGCTTTTTATTACTGATTGCATTGATAAAAGCTATTATTCCTGGGGTAAGCGGAATTGCTGGTACAGCTGCTAGTGTTGCTAAACCTATAATAAATGCCAAGAAATTGTTAAAGAACTGTTAGAACAAATCAGTATTGATTAGATTGGGAAATTATTTGTGCCAATCAATCATTCAGTAATTCTTTTATGACAAAATTTCAACATAAAATAAGCAGGGATACTATTTCTAAAATGCAGAATTTATCGAAAGATTTTATTAGAAATACAGAGGGTATTTTGAAGTGCTTTATCTTTTGATATAGTCATGCAAGTGTAATATTTTTTTGCACGTGCTTTGATATATTCTCATGAAGTTCTAAAATATACAAATTCATCAAATTCCAATTCAAAATGGCGCCTCACACTTGTGATGAAACAGGGAATATCATAAAAACACTTTCCGAACTGAAATTTTCGCAGAATTGTATTGTTATGAAGAAACGCGGAATAATCATAAACCAGTCAACTGTGAATAGAATCATTAATAATGTTGGTTTGAAGCAGCAGAAATCCGAAAATTCTGGAGAAAAAAAGCTTGTGTGCAAAGCCCAAAACTGCTCGAACTAAGCTTAACATAGAAAAAGTCAAGCAAATGGTCTGCAAATCTAACCCAATGAGTCAAAGGGTGATGGCAAAAGAATGTCAGATATCTGCTTTCTCTGTCAATATCATTCACAAAGATTTAAAAATGAAAACTGAAAAAGGTGTCCCGCCACAAGCTTCTCCCTCAACATTGTGACAATCGCATGACCAATGCCAAAAAAATGTACGAACGCCACCTAGCGGGAGATAAATCAGAATTCATGGTCACTTTAGATGAAGCATACATCTATCTGAGCAACTGCAATAGACAGGAAAATGTTCTATGTGACTTGTGGTAAAACATCCCCAGAAGAATGGCTTGTCAAGTGCACAGAAGGTTGGTCAGTTGGTTTCATGGTTGTTTCTGGTTTGTGTGGAAGGAGCCCCTTACCACTAATAAAAGTTCCCAAGAATGTCAAGGTCAATGCAGACTTCTACATAAAAAAGTCCTCATACCTTATTTGGAAAAACAAGTTCCAAAACTATCCCAAAGAGCTCCATTTGGTAGCGTTTCACCATGACAAGGCCTCATGCCATACGGCCAAAAAACACCCTGTATCTGCAGGAAGTAAAGTAATCAACCGGAATAAATCTTTTGGTCAACGAGGACATTCCAGTGAAGTCACCTGACATATAAGTCCAATGGACTTTTGGATTTGGATATCTAAAACAACGCCTGTTTCAACGAAAAGCGACAACATTGAATGGGCTTTGGAAAGTCTGTAAGCAGGAATGGAACAAAATTATGCCAAACTTCACCGAAAAAGTGTTTGCCACCTGGAAACGACGGTGCAGAAGCGTTGTAGAACATCATGGCCAACACGTTGAGCAGACAAAATCAATACACCAAAGGTGGATCAATTTTTAAAAGTTAATCAAAGTCTGCAAATTTGCTAAAACACCCTCTGTAATATTAATAAAGTTAATTGGGATCATATTTCAGATTTCAAATGTTGAATGAATCTTTTACAAAAAAATAAAAAAAAGAATGTTAATTGGGAATATATATTTAAGTATCAACTGATAACTTGGGAATTTAGACAAAAATACAGTTTATATAATGACTAAAATTATAATTTGATTGTTATTAAATGTTGGAAATAGTAAAAGTATATAAACTCATTTAAATGCTGAGGTTACATGAGATTCACGGGTATGTTTACAACATTATAGATTTTTTAAGTGATTATGGAAAAATATTAACTTTAAAATTGTTTGGATCATTTTTAATCTACCCAATAAAAAAATATGATTTCTTGATCGAATATAGTCATATATTACTAAATAAAGTGATATTTTACTTGGGCATAACGCAAAATGCATTAAGAGAAAAATATCACCAATTTGAATTCATACCTACTTAAAATAAATTGTCTCATAAAAATGGATAATTCTCTAACCATCGTGAAGTTAATGAATACAGTGTAACCTCGGTTTACGAACACATGTTGTTTCGCTTTATGAACGATGCTTCAGTTCACTAACACATTTCTCTGGACAACCAATCAAAGGTCCGAGTTTCTACAATTGTTTTACTAGTTCCAGCAGAAGATCTTTGTTGCGGATGTTTTACTAAATACAAGAAACATCAAAAATGTGTTATCAATTCATTGATGACGTCGATTTGAAACTTAAATCATATAATTAACAACAGAATAGAGTATAACACAAATTTTCCTAATAAAAACAATGTTTGTTAAAGTAAATTTCTTAAACAGAATGTGCGACACTATGTGGGTGTCTTTATTTCCTATAATGTTGGAAATCATGGAAGTATATATGAAACTGCTTTCTTCTAATATTACTGTTATATTTATTTCCTTTCTGTATTATTTCCACACAAAGCCATAACATGTAAAAAATTTATTTCTGTGACGAAGAATGCATTATTTGGATTTACATTAAGTGAAATGGGAAAAAATTGATTTGGATCACGAACTTTTCGGTTTACGAGCAAGGTCAAAGAACGGATAAGTTTTTAAACCGTGGTTTCACTGTATTAGCAGGAAACTGTGATGAGGCTAAACAGAGTTAAGAAAGCTATCTGTTTAGCCTCATCACATAGTTTCCTGTCCATTCAGTAAAACCACGGTTTCCAAACGTGTAATCCGTTCCTTGACCCTGTTCGGGAACCGAAAAGTTCCTGATCCGAATCAATTATTCCCATTGCAATTATATACTAAAACAAAGAAAGGAAATGTATAAGATTTCTTATTAATAAAATTATAAATGATAAGGGTACCTTTCGTCATTGTTTATATATAATATATAGATGACGTCTTTGAGATAAATAAACAAAAATAGATAAAAAAGGACGTCGTAATTGGTGAGATTTTTGTTTATCTATTTTAATTTTAAAATGTGCCAGTGCCAGTGATGTCGAAGTAATGTTACTTATTACGCTACTCGTTCTAAGTTTTCCAGGTTATCGGAAAGATGGCTCAGTTAGTAGAAACATAGTTTTGTTAAGTTAAATATTGGTTGTAGAAAATAAGTTGAATGGTTAATTGGTCATTTCTACTACAACCTAAACATTTTCACAGACTGTTCATAGTTTCCAATCATTCAGTTCAAACAGTTGCTTTCAGATTTTAAACCAGGTTTAAATCTCATTTTGAAATTAATAGTTTCAACTTTGCCAAATATAAAAGCCTGCCCCCATTAATCACTGGCTCAAATAACCGAACTCTGCTCTATTCTGAATACCCACTAATACCGATATCATATGTCTAGATTTCACACTGCTGTTTTTGTTGGCAAAAGTGGATACAAGCATCTATAGTTATTATTATTGCATTTAAGAAAATATGCATGTTTTTATCTGTTTATTTAGCATGGATCAGCTGGAAACTGCCATCATAAATGCAGGCAGCGATTTGTTGTGTTTTGAAAAGGCTTTAAAAGGGTAATCAGCTGCAAGTTTTATTTTCTTATTTCTTTGGACAAGATGCAATGATTCATTAGTATGATTTTTTTTAAAATTTAGCGCAGAAATGAATTGGGAAATGTGTAAGCATCTGAGGTTAGATTCTACTAATGAGATGCCAACAGGGACAACATATTTAGACAAGGCCAAACAAACGTAAGAATTTCCACTAAGTGGATTCCTGTGAGTTTTTTCCGCATCATTTATCAGTTAAATAAAATTTAAATGCTGATATATATAATATCAGTATGCAATATATAATTTTACTTATGTTTAAATTGTTTCCTTTTGTTTCTTCAAAAAAGGGATCTTAAGTCGGATTTTTTTTGTGTGTCACAAAGTTGGCAATACCTAAGCCAAAAGTCCTGCAACACAACTTTTCCTGAGACACACTGCTTGGAAACAATATTGCATGCAAATTTTATTCATTCATAATATGAAAAGAGCAGCTGATGAGCCTATAAAATCATGTGCTAAATGAATTAAAACAACAATTCACAAAGAAATGCCACATAATTGAAATTATTATAGGGACATAGTTTTGCAACACAAATATTTTGGGTCAAAAGTCCTGCAACCTAAGGTACTCAGCCCCTATTGGTCAGTAATTAATAATGCAATGCAATCAGTGGTCCAAAGTTGATATGTAATATTCTTTTCTGTCTATATCAATAGTTTGAAATAATAACACAATTATAGAAGTTTGAACCATGTCGCAAAGCTGTACCCCTGTTAGGCCTGAGATTAGAAAATTAATAATTGCAAAACATTTGGAAGGAGTTCCTCATGCCCAAATTGCAAAGGATATACAGAGACACCCTTCTACAATTGGAGGAATCATTAAAACAAAGAAACTGGACAGTGCGACCAACATGAGCACATTCCACGAAAGCATCTGAAGAAGCAATCCAGTAAGTGTCCAGTAAGAGATATCACTAGTAAATGGAATGAAGTTACCAAAAAAGCTGTGTCAACAAAGCTAGACAACATGCAGACGTGTCAAGGCCGGAGATTGGGATACAGATTCTGTGTGGCAAAGAAGAAGCCTCTCTTTACTCGTGCAATGCAACAAAGGGTTTCCTGGTGTCTACAGCACAAACATGGATAGAGGAGCAATGGAGGAAGGTGATAGTGATGAATCAGGCTTTTGCTTGTTTAATGATAGACGTGTGCAAGTGTTGCAGAAGAAGGGTGAGGAGTATCATGCAAGTTACATTTGATAGACCACACAATTTGCTCCAGAAATTATGGGTTATGGAACATTAACAAAAAGGGGCCTTGGGAGCTTATCAGTTGTCAGGCAAACCACAAATGCTGATATTTACATTGGTTTGTTAGCCGAACACCTTATATCAACTGCGTATAACTATTTCCCGGATGATGTCTATACCTATCAACAAGATGGTGCTGCACCCCACAGAGCCAAAAAACCAGCCTTTATTTTGATGGAATGTGTATTGATGTACTCGAGTGTGCTGGTAACTCCAGACCTCAACCCAATCAAGTCTATTTGGGAAAAAATGAAAAGAAGATTACACACAGTCGATGTTAGGAACTTGGTAAATTTTTTGTGGAATAATGTAATTCCAGAGGAATGTGAGAAGCTTATAACATCTATACCACGTTTTATTAAGGCTGTTCTGAATTACAAAGGTGGTGCTACACAATGTTGATGATCAAGTTGCAAAACTTTTGACCCAACATTGTTGTATTGCAAGAATTATGTCCCTACAATGTTTTCGAATTGATGACATTTCTTTTTAACTTCTAATGTTTTTAATTTATTTAATGGCTGGTTTTAGAATCTAATAAGCTGCTCCTTCATATTATGCCTCAATAGTATGTGCATACACTTTTTTCCAGCAGTGTGTCTCCAAAATCGACTCTTGCTAGAGAAGTTGTGTGTTGCAGGACTTTTGGCTTGGGGTTGTAGAACAAATGCATGGCAACATTTTGATCATTGCGTTTGTATCTATGAAAAGTATATTTTAAATTAGAATTTTCTTAGCAAACATTGAATCCACTTATGTTTCTAAAGATGATTTGCTATTTCTATACAGTTTTCCCAAATTACATGTGGCGATTAACACTTAAAAAATCATTCTAGATCTGCATTGGCTCTGATCTTAAAAAACAACGTTGCGCAAACAAAGTATCTGGGTGTACTGAAAGAACTAGACGATTTACAAGCCCAAGTCATCGACAAGCAAAATGACAGTATAGGTAGGTTAACACTAGCATACAGAGGAGACGTAGTAGCATTACGACTCTTTTTACTAAAACTTTTGTTATGCATTTAATAATTGATCTACAATTTTAAGGATGTGTGTTTTAACTAAGCGGCTATGTGTGCACATTTTATGAAGCAAATTCTCTCAAATCTGCTGTAAAATATTAACATTTAAAAATATTTGGAATGCTGTAAGGGCTCGTAATCCTTGATTCAAAGAAACTTCGGATCGGCCGGGCAGCACTTCCCAGGGTAGAGCTAATACCCAAAGTATCACTTATCCTCCTACTCCCAGTTCCACCACACACTGCACAGTGAATCTCTCGACCTGCTTTGTTCATTGGACTAGGTCCTCAAGACCCCAGAAACTCTTCTCTTTATTGCTAAAGCTACAAGCCAATTAATTATAACATATATAATGATTTTATAATGAACCACTCAAGATTATGAATCCGCACTTAGGTTTTCATCTGTTTTTGAAATTCAAATTATTTTTTTGGGTTAACAATCCCGCAAAAAATTACTAATTTTCCTGCATTTATAACAGGTCATATTCTGGGTAGATTTCAGTCCGTTATTGGTGCGCCAGATTCATTCTGAATTCCATTTCCATTCGTTCTTCGCTAAGAAATATGAAACTATGCTCTCATATTTCTCAGGTAATAAGTCTAAGTACTGAAATGCATGTTCTTGCGGTAAAAAAATCATACCCACATTCTTGCATTCAGTTATCGCATCATAAGTAATTTTTGGTGGACTTCATTTTTTTTACATTAATGTTCTTAGGTAAATCTCCCTGTGTAAAACTCTTGTTTCCTTATCTTGACCAATGACTGATATGTTATTGTTTTAATTATTTTAGACGTTATCATTGAAGCTAGAGAACTGAGGGAAAAACTAGTCAACCTTAGTAAAGATGATGGTGACATTAGTCGGAATGAAGCAGATATGGAAGCTGAGTAAGTTTCCCGCAAAATTATTTGAAATTCTATTAACAAGGTTCTCTTTAAATTAAAATTACTGATTTTGTTTTTGAAAATTTACTTCCATTCTATTAATCTTCCAACTTAAAGTGGTCGTAATATTTTTTCAAAAGTTATCAAGATTTACTTAAAACTACTCAATCTTGATTATCTTCACGCTTCTGCTTCTTAAGTGTTCATCAGGTGCTAGTATTAAAGGCTATAAGTAATTTAAATGTTACACTTATTGGATTAATACCAGTAGATATTAAGTTTTAAGTATTTAGAAATCATACATGTTATCGGGAAATGATGGTTATTACGAGAGAGGATAAAAATAAGTTACACTAGTTAAAATACAGGACATCAAAGATACATACTCGGATTTGTATTTTTATTTTATTTACTACGTAACTATAGTTATTTTTCTATATAGTCACCCAACACTTGCAAACACTTACCTGAATGCATAATCAACTTTTCCAAACCAGTGTGGATAAAATCCGCTCCATCATCTTTCAAACACATCATAACTGCTTTGTTGACCTCATCAACAGTTTGGAACCTTTCTCCGAGGGAGAAATTGAGTGATGTCTTCATTCTCCTGCACGTCAACGCCATACCGCACTCAGCTCGAGTCACTAAGGAGTTGCTGGCAGTTTTAAGTGGGAAGTTCGGCAACATCCACCATACAGCCCAGACTTATCGACCTTGTGATTACCATTTGTTTGGAAAAAAGAAAGACGACCTCGGAGGAAAAGGTTCCAAACTGATGATGAAGTCAAAGAAGCAGTTATGGGAGCGTACATAAATTACGTAACCACTTTTTTAGATTTTTGACATTGATATTTCTAATCACAAGAGTCATCTGAGTTGAGTCTGTATTTAATGGAAGCTGTGCATCCTAATAACATTAATTGAAAATATGATGACAATTAATATAGTAATTCTTTAAAGGTGTCACATTAAGGTAGGCATTATGAAATTACCTGAACATCCAAATCCTCTTCATCAACCCATTCTGCATACTCCTCATTTAATTCATAAACAAGGATAGCAGTCATTTCCCTTTGCCGCCTTGCTGCTACATCTACAGTGTAATGACTGTTCAAAGATGTTCCTGTTGCATAATAAAGTCCACAATTTCTATATAAAAAAATGAAACCTATATTGCAGCAATTGTAAATTAGCTTGTTTAATGATAATCAAATTAGCTTGTGTCCAACTTGCATGTGCGTTTTCCCAACTGAGATTGCACTGATGGAAGAAACAAGTCATATGAGACCTGCTTAAAGGCATTTGAAGCTGTAATTTGAAGACTGGCACCCATTGCCAAGTTAATAAATAGTGCCAAAAGCTTTCCCTCAATCCTATGCTCAATTGAGACTCCCTGGTTTACTTGCTGAACTGGGATTGGATTTGGAAAAAATCTTGTTGAAAGAATTTTGTGAAGTTGACTGTGCAGTGGTGTGCAGTAATTTCCATTTGTCCACTTCACAATTTGTAGAAAGTATTGAGATTCCCTGACATGCAGCTTTCCATTGAGCAGATACTTCATCAGGTTCCTTGAAGGTATGACCTTATTGCAAAAATACAAATTAATACAGGTATATCAAACAATTCCATCCCAGACATCAGAAAGTATTTTTTCAGCATGAGAAAAATTAGCTCTTTCAAACTCATGATCCAGTTTTCCCAGCAGCAGTTAAATGGCTTCCAAAGTGCTCGTGAGGCAGGATCAATCCAGCAAGTTCACGACTAAATGGAGCCATTCTGCTCTCCACATGATTGAATTCACTTCTTACTGGTGCATTAGTGACCCAGAACACAGCAGCAAAATTGTTCTTTAAATGTCTGTATTGCATAGTTGATGACCTGCAAAAATAATTGAAAATAAAATTTATATTTATCTCAAGGATTACAAAGCACTTAACATGGTAACATGCACCATAAGGATAACAAAGCACCAAAGCTTATGGTAACTCAGCTGGTCTCTTCTCACTTCAGACATAAATTTTAAGTTTAGAATAGCATCCAGATCCTTTGCATGGGTAGCTGCTGTTGATGAATCATGTTTACCTGACCATATTACATTTGATGTGTGGCCACTGTAGGCTACCTTTAACAATTATTCCAGCATATACACTTGGAATCAGTTTGTCGATTGGCAACAACCCAATCATGATCAGGTAAGCTGACTGTATTCCACATGCATTAGCATTGGAGATTGCATGTTACAAGCAGTTAAGCCAATTGGTACTCTGCATTTGTTGTCTTGGCTGATAAAACATACTTGGTTGGGTAGATCAGAATCAAGTTCTTCCGTATGCACAATAGATGCACCGCAGAATTTGCCATCAGGGTGCTTACTGTGTAAAGAGTTTGTGGCACAACACAATTGCACAGGAACAGTTGTGATATGTCGCCTTCCCTCAATGCTGGTAGAGCACTTTGGGAGTATTCGCAGGTGAGTTGCACTTCTGCTGATGTTGAAGCCAGCGTTTGTTAACTCCTGTTGCAAATCATCCAAAGTACGGCAAGAGCGTATCACTTAACTTCTGCACTTGTCATCGGCAGCACCACCAAAAATTGCAATTTGTCGAATGGTTTCATGAACGCCTGGCTGATCTTCTTCAACATTTGGTCGTCAAACAGCTTCTCTAAACTTGAGACGCTTAGCAAATTGTGGATCTCTTGTTTAATCATATTTAGCTCCCTCTTTCTTTCGCAAATTTTGAACCTGCTCAGCATTAGATTTGGTATGCTTCAGCTTGTTTTGCAATTTCTTTAACTTTTCTTTCACTGACTGTATTTCTTAAAGACTGATGTCCCCAATTCTAAAAGATCTTTGCTGCACCAGAATGCTGATGTGTTGCTGGATGTCATTGATTTTCTTCATTAACTCACCTTGAGCTGGTGTGCGATTTGTTCTTGATGGTTCTGGTGACAATTATTGACTTGATGACTCAGTTTTTCCAGTACTGCAACTTGAAGTGCTGCCTTCAGTAGTAGTGCTGCTTACAGTGATAGTACTGCCAACGTTTTGTTAAATGAGTAATCTATTTATTAATTCATAATTTAAACCAAGACAAATTTTAAAGCAGCAATTCCATTAAACCTGGATTACCTTTCCCCACATTGTCAACAAAGATCCCTTTTTCTATAGAGCTTCCATCTCCCTGCCCCTTATCAACTATTTGACAACTGTTTCCCAATTTTCTTTAGACATCTTCATTTTCTTCCACTCAAGGTTTACATTTGTCTGTGCTTCTTGCCCTGTCTTACAAGGAAATGCCTTTCTATAGGCATCAAAGAAAGATTTGTACAGGTTACTGTTCTTAGTTGCCATTTTTAGTGATGACAGTGCTGCTCATCAACATGTTGGGAATTTAATACCATTAGTATCCATATATGTATATTATGCAATGATTGGAAAACTAGAACTGGAATTAATGTGGTGAACGATGGGGAGTCTGAAAAGCTGACAGTGCAGAGCATGTGGTCTATCATTAATTACCACACGATTTAAGCATTAGAAAGTGCACATTGAAATTGTGAAATTGTAAATTGATTAAACTTATCCTCTATATAACCTTCAAAAAGTATGAGACTACTGTTCCAAAAATATCTCTAAAACCAGGAACAGAAACTTTTAAATTTGCCTTTCTTTTAAGCTGGATTACAACCTTATCACTTTCAATGGGTGAAATTTTAAAACACAATTCCAGCCAAACCAAAAGACATTAAATAAAAATAAAAATTGTCTAAAATAGCT
>JAQGAE010004943.1:0-11960 GCA_034696685.1 Julus scandinavius | reverse complement strand
AAACACCTATAACTGGGCTTCCAAAAACCCTAGGGTGTTTCAAAACACCTTTTTGTCACAATATTTCTTAGAGTGTATGCCTGGTTCCTCCCTGGGTTTAGGCAAAAGTGGATAGGGGCATTCAAAAAGGATGTCCCCAAAATTCCTTCAAAAATGACCCTCTCCCTCCTCCTGCCCAAACGTTGTCCATTTTATCCAAGATATCTCCTCCTCCATAGACGTCGTTAATTTTTGTGAAAAGTAAGGTGTCCAGCAAATTAAGGTCCGTCCTATCAATTTCCAAGCATCCATCTCGCTACCAATTCCACGACATTTTTCCAGCTTTTTCTGATTAACGGCAATTTCCTTACCTCGAAGGGAAATTTCCAGCTTAAAATTGGTATGTAAGACAAATTTAGACATAATTCCCGACTTAATTTCCTGAGGTTTTAACAAATTCAAGCACAGTTGTTATGGACGATGCACATAACATTGCACGTAGCGTTCTTGTTTTTTGTCCGATATTGAAACATCAATGATAGGGAAAAATTGCTTAGGATGTTATAAGGTGTCGTGAAATTAGTGTAATGGTTGCATATGCGACATTTAATTATCGGTCACTAAGTTCTACCATTCCACCATTTCCAAAAATTGTTGGTGCAAGGAACCAACTCCTTAGATTCATTCAACGTGTAATTCGAGAATTTGTGGAAAATGTAAAGGAAACTGGCTACGCAACTCTGGTTCGCCCTATGTTGGAATATTGCGCTTCTATTTGGAACCCTCACAGGATGGTTCATATTCAGGATCAGTGGCGGCTCGTACCTACAATTAGTGAGGGCGCTGCTCGTCAGCACGCCAGGTTCGGTACTGCAGGAGCGACAGTGCTCTCCCTCGCAGCCTGGCGTGCAGCTTCCTATGTGCACATGTGCACAACAGCCAACCACCACGCTGCTGGAGCTGTGAAACACACAGTGCCATACAAATATTTTTTTTGTCTTTTTTATTAACTAGGGGATGCCTAAAGAATTAAAGAAAAAATGACTTAAATGTTATCGATGATATCAAGTGGTAGAAGGTGCTGCAGATCTACAGTGCCTATGCATGAGCCGCCACTGTTCAGGATATAGAGATTGTCCAGTGTAGGTCAGCCAGATTTGTTAAGGGCAGTTATCAACATTCCGTGAGTGTGACAGAAATGCTCCACTCTCTAAATTGGGACACGTTGAGGTCCACACTCGAAAAGTTATCTATTGGGCAAGGCCGTATATATGGGGGATATTGGGGATAGATCCCCCCCGAAATGTTTTATACCAAGATTTTTGTGGCTTATCATTATTTTGCCCAAAAATAATTTGTAAATGTTTTTTTATAAATAGAACCAAATTGTAAAAAAATAAAGTACAATGCACAAATACTGCAAAATTATGTTTCAATTTTAATATTTAGTAATCGTTTTTTTTAATTTGTGCACTATATTATGATCTTAACATGATCATAAACTTTTCTGGCATGACAATGATAAGCCACATTTAATAATAAAATAAGCTGCACATGACTAAGACACTATTTTCGAATGGATCTTGCTCAAAATAGAAACGGGATAGAAGCTTATCAGTATCAGTAGAGTATTGCATAGTTGCAGCTTATGTTAAAAATCCTATATAATTTGTAATGATAATTTTTGCCTGTAGGATTTTTGGTAAACTGAAACTGCAAGAACATGATAAGCCACAAATTATTAATTTTATTCGTAACTTATGAGCTTGAATGAGACGATTCCTCTTATTCTTTGTGGTAATCCACCCTAAAATATAGCCCTAAAATGAAAATTTTCGCTCGTGATGCAACATGTTGTCATTATCACACGCCATCTTTGCTTGTGGCTTATCAAGTTTTTAGTAAAAAAAAACTGTGATTTTCATGTGGGCAACAAGATGATTATCTGTATTGTAATTCAATCTAGAAAGCCCAGTCCACACTATCCGAAAACACAAAGCAAAATCAGTGTTTCCAAAACATTTTCAAAAACATGTTTTTGAAAATTTACTGTCTGGACCCTCCAACAAACATGTTTTTATGCTTTTTGCTTTCGAAAGCATGCTTTTGAAAGCAAAAACCTCGATCGCTGAAGTGGCGGTGAAGATCAAAGAAAATATTGTTTTAGGTTCTAGGTTGCTATGCACAGAATGGCACTCGGTGCTCATCGGCCTACTATATGCCCCTCCGTTTGAAAGGAGTAAAACTCAGCATCTATCTGGATGTGCACTGCCAAAACTCCCATTGAAGGAATTGCCAAAAACGAAATCAGGACGTTTACACAAAACGTGGTTTTAAACACCGTTTACGCACGTGTATTAACGTTATATTAAACATTCCATTTGTATTTGTACACTACATGGCACACAATGGGATGATTAAGTATATATAGGGGGTTTCACTTTTAATTATGCAAACAAATGCACGCATTTGCGTACATGGCATATACGCATCGTTTTATACAATGATGTACAGGGTGTGTAAATCGTTTTATACAGTGAATTTTTAATAGTTGTAAACTGTTGTTGTTAACTGAATGTGTCACACTATAAGTACTATATAGTGTATAAAAGGATGTACGCGTGTGTAAACCAGTGATAGGCAAATTGTACTCATGAGTACGAGTACTGTTTACGATTACAGTGGAATCATGTAATCAGTAGTCATATATATGAAATGAGTAATGAAACTGGGGAAAATATACGGGAAAATTACTTATAACAAATCAATTTCAATTATTTAAATATTTACGTTTTTGTATATAAACGTCCTATTTCGTTTTTGGTTTCCAGGTATTTAAATGATTTTTTGGCAGTGCACACCCTATTCTAGCTGAAGCGCCATATGTTGCTCTGTGTTTTTGCTTTTATAATTTTCTACAGTTGGGACACCATGTTTTGAAAAGCATGCAAACATACAAACTCAAAAGCAATTAAGTTTGTGAAAACATGGTTTTTGCAAATTATTTTCACAAACTCTGCTTTTGCTTTTGGTGTAGTGTAGACCCACCTGAAGAAATTTAAGAAGGTTATCAACCAAATAGCTAGAAATAGTATTGGGGATTCGTTTAATGTAAAAATGTCATTTTTGGAAAAAGTGAGGCTTATCA
Source organism: Julus scandinavius (assembly GCA_034696685.1). NCBI lineage: Eukaryota > Metazoa > Arthropoda > Diplopoda > Julida > Julidae > Julus > Julus scandinavius. The sequence goes on along the minus strand of JAQGAE010004943.1, from coordinate 8,833 downwards.
CATTGTTGCAATAAGCCCTTCAATTGAATTCTTATTTATATTTTGATATTTTAAACATATGCAATCTTGCATAACAGAAATGCACTGCAGAAAAGCTCACTGCGATTATTCGGAAGCCGGCCAATTAAAGGTATTGCATTGATGCCATCATTGTCCAGCAAAATGGATACTGGGTATAGTATTACGACAAAGTCAACTTAATTTACTCAGTTTCGCGTGAAATACATTGCCAATTAAATTTCACCTGCTACGCTGTACAAGAAACTAAAATGTCGATTATGAACTCCGCAAATTGGTTATTTACTGAAGGATCCTGGCGATTCTTGTGACCAGGGCGATATTATAATCGACAGGGCCAAGGTTGAATGAGGGCGCAACCCCAGGCTTTGAAAACAAGCGGCTATCAGTCGAGATAAGATATACTTGCAGACAAAACATATTTGCCAGGATCTGAGCGACCAGCAATATGTGATCGCCACGTGATTAAACATCAATGAAATTGACCCGAGTTCATTGGCGTATCGCTTGGAAACTGAAACGGGAGCCGCATGACATAATCTGAAACATGTCGGGACAACCGCACCTTTGAACTGTGGCTGCGTATCGGTTTTCAGATTGAGCTTGCGATTTGAGGCGGCGAACACCAGAAGCAATAGCTTCAACCGTCGATGGATTGCTCGAATGTTGATTATACTGTATATGGCTTTAACCAGCGTCCACCACGTGCATGGTACAGTAAAACCTGTGTAAATGAATAACCTCTCTAAATGCATAAAATGAGCCGGTCCTGCTTTAATTGGGACTCATGTAAAAATGACTTAACCTCCCTAAACTAATAATGAATTCTTTTTGGCCCCAATTATTTTGAAAGTGAATATCAACAATGGAACTGCAAAAAATATTAAACTAAAATGAGATTACCACTTAAGATTGTCTCGTTCCTGGTTGGCATTGAACCGCTCAATAAGTGCGGACTTCATAGCTGGATATCTGAATGCCCACAGCGTTTAACATATATATGTTTGTGTTGTCAGATTTGTCTAGATGCTATGTTGACTTTTTTCAGTGTTCTATAGATTGTGACTTGGCTGACCTTAATCATGTACTAAGAAATGCATTTGATAATACATGGAGTTTGATTATTGATTTTGACCAAATAAGTATTAATAGCCATCACATAAGATCCTTCGCGTTTCAATTATATTTGTCGGCATCTGATTATAATTGGTGTAATCTCTGCATGGTATCAAAGATATTATATGCAGAACACTAACTATTATGGTCAGTGTTCACTGCTCCTCACACACAAAGGTCGAAATAAGATTAAAGATTATATAACGCAATTAAGTAGAACCGGGAACATCAGTTACATATAACTTCAGCGCCTTATATACATGGCATGTACTGTATTTATGGCTATAGGCAAGCAATATCCAGTTTTTGAATTCTTTTTTGCGTTTTTTTTACGGTAGCAATACTTTTTTGCCATTCTCTCGGTTAATAACGCAATATATCACCATATCAAGTTGAATTACTAAGTTGCAACAGCCATCACTTTTTTTTGCGCATGATTACGGGAGCTAGATGCTCAGTAAATCCTCTTTGATTTATTTTTATGTATTTTCCGAGGTCAATCTGTGCTTTATTTTTTCCGATGAGACGTCGCCAGTTAGGGCTGATGAAATAAATAATTCGGCTTGCCTGACAGCATCAATATAATGCCAGCGTTTTTCATGTCTTACTTACTTAAATGCAGTATATAGTTAAGGAGAATTGAAGCGGAAATAGACTTCTTAGTTTTGCCGAAAACCTTCAGTTTATGAGTTATTTCTTGAGATTCAGAGAATTTCTATAAAGCAGTCATTGCATTTCAGAGGGTTGTTAAGAATATTTCTGAATTGAATTTTTGATTGAATTGTAAAGTTGTGAATTTAAGAGAGAATTTTTAAAGAAAAGTAAGGAATTTCTGAATTTTAGGAGGTTTCTAAGCTGTAAGTTAAAATTAGACTTATATTATAACTCATCACTTACCTTTTGAAGTTTAAGTGTTACTAAATTTTGTTCAACTTTTTCCAGAAAGTATTATGACATTTTTGTAGTTCCATATGCACTTGCAAATGTGGGGTATTTTATGAATTTTAAATTTGTAATTGTCTGTTTTGCATGTAGATATATACATTTTTAAGATTTCATTTAACAGTTCTGAACTTGTGAGGCTCAACATCAAAATTTGTTGAATTTAAACACATCCTTCTAACGTTGATGTGAGGAGATCTTAAAACAATAACTTGTGAATGGTTTGATATCAGGCGAATTTGTCGAATAAAGTTTTGAAAACAAACTTGGAGATTTCTCAGAATATACTCTATAAATTTGGTGTTCTTCAAAATATTAAAGGCAACGTTCGCCTTGGTGGGTTACCTGAAAAGCACGGAAATGCAAAAAATTATGAAACTAGATTTAATTATCAGATAATTTAGCATTAATGAAAACAATAATTTACGACTCAGAGCTTTTATGGCAATTTATACGAAATTTTCGATTTGTCTTGTATAAATTTGATAAAGTATGTCATATGCTGTCATTATATGAAATGCATAAAGTTTTTGAAAACAATTCACTGTTTGACATTAATTGAACATGTTTATGCATAATATACAGGCACATTTATTGTATGACATTTTCTGAAGTTCCCAAGTTCTATAAAAGTCTTTTACTGCTATAGAAGCCAGAGCGCCATTTTTCCTTACGGACATTTGAGTCCATTAAACGCATCAACCAAACCCGTCCTTAAAAACATTTTTGAGGACTTTTTCCTGGAGATAAAGAGAGATTTTTATGAAGGTTCCCAAAAGGATGAGTTTCGATATCAGATCTCGGTCATTTATCCAGTCGCGTTTGCAGTTCAAAGTTCTGGGGATCTGCTAATATAAGTGTTGACAAGTCGTGATTTCCCATCCCCTTTATCCGAGAGGTTTGCAATGAGCATTGAAGGAGGAGGGTAATTGAACAAAGGGTTCAAGCAGATATGTATTTGTTTGACCCACGCATTTTTGCGCTTGCAAAAATCCCACTTGCGCCTCTTGAAACACAAATGGCTTCCTCCGTTGCAGCACTCGTTCACATGTGGCAAACAAGAGTAAACATTTTTGTTTTTGTTGTTGTGTCATGGTTCTGGGATGCTAACAGCTGTTGACACAATGAAAATGGCCAGAACATCCACTACCTTCTTTTTCCCGTCATCCCCATCAAAAAGATGCCATTCTTCAGCACATCTCAAGGAGTGAAACATGCGAGTAACCGCAATATTGCCCTAATTATACTGAAATGTGGCGTGTGCTGTATGCATTCACAAATACTGTACACTGAAAACTCAAAATGTGCAAAAAAGCACACCAAATGTGTAAAAAAGTTGTAAAACTCAGGTTAGTTTCCGTATACCACCAACAGAAAATAAGCTTTGACTTTAAAAAAAATACAGTACATTACTCATAATTTATCTTAGCCATTTACTATCAACAACAGGGAAACACACTAAATGTTTTAGGTGCGACATTTCAGTTTAAATATTTGGAAAAATATACGGAAAATACTCGGCTGATGAGAAATATAAATCTGGACACGCAACTTCGTTATCCATATTTATCCAGATATAAGTTTTTGTGGTCAGCTGTAGGAGTGAACGGTGTTTACAAGTTGCAGGTTTAATGTATCTGGCGATTATCGCCTTGGCTATGGGGGGAAGAAAGTCTATCTTATTGATGAAATGCGGTACTAAAAACTTATGTGCATGAGATGTTGAAATGTTTAGCAAGGCGTTATAGCATATGCGAGATGTAAACGTGCATCAACATATTCCATCAATGAATACGGAATTGTTAACATATACATGTTGCTGACAACCGTGTCAAATTTGACACTCATAATCACAAAACCTCAACACATTTGGTGAACACTTGTAGAAAGAAGGTAATGAATGTGTTGCCTTTACGATCTTGTCTGCTTGCTGTAGCGAAATCATCCCCGGAAGCGTTACAAGAGGCTTGCATGGCGTCCTTATTTTGGCTAAAATGGCGTATCCGTTATGTCTGTGTTCAGGGGTTAAAGGTCAGCAGTGTGGGTTCGGCGTGCCCGATCCCGATTCCGTCGTCATTGGCGCCCTGGACAGTCGGTAGCCACTGTCCTACAGTGCGGAATGCGGTGAGGTCAGAGGTGAACGAGGCGCAGACAGTGATGGAAACCGGAAGTCGCGGTCTGCCCGGCATAATCGTCTCATTTGTCATCGAAGCCGGAAGGTGAAAACTGCGAGGGGTCAGCTGCTGACATGGCCGCCGTGATTTGTAGCAGGTTGACCCCTGACCTCGGAGGCGCTGCAAACAGCTCTTAAGCTAGGCGCCCGAGCAAGGTGGACGACTGGAACGCGGCAACGCCCCACGCAGTTCACCTCTGACATGCTCATTTCCATTCATACTTTGTTGCCATTTTGCCCTGTTTAAACACAACATGATGTTCATTCATCACTCGCTTCTGACACGTTTCCCCAACATGTGGAGCTATTGGCGCCATTGGTGCATGCCTTGTTCTTGAGCATTGACTTCCAAAGAACCCGTACTCAAGTTTGGGGTTGTTTGAGAAAATATATAGTGGATTTGCAAGTTTACCAGGTTACAGCACTGTCTTAAACTCTGCATATAATTTACCACCTATAGATTTCGTTGGATTACTTGCTTTTGGTGAGCGACAATTTTGTAGGTTGTTCTGGCAGCACAAAAATATTCGTTTAAATGAAACTTTGCTGTAGCTGCACATGCAGCATACCCCCTCCTTCCCAAGTTTTATAACGTAGTACACCATACCCTCGAAACAATCATTCAGAACCACTCCCCTCAGAAAATTCTGTATCCCTCCTTTTGGATACGGCCGTTTTAGGGGATTGTGCCGTACTTTTCTTGAATGACCATATGAGGGCACCTTGTTAAATTAAATATGATTACTCCTTTAGAGTGGAAGACCTAAATTAGATCAATGTACGTTAGTGTGCCCATCTACGTTATCATATATATTCTCTCTACAAATACAGTAATGGTACTCTTAGAGGATATACCTCTTCTGATGTCATTGATTAAAGTGTTTTGTTCACCAGATGGCGCCAATCCCATTTAGTGGATGGGGACTTTATATATTTCTAAAGAAGTCCTATGTGTAATTTTTGGCTTGATGAAGATAAGTGGTTCCCAGCCCTCACATTCTAGAATTTCTATTGATATGCTCATCGACTTGCCAAGAAATCTCAGTTCACTTCATGGATGTAAACCTGTTGGCAAATTTAGACCATCCCATATTTCCTTGTATGGTTTTATGTACTGTTGGTCCAAGCAACTTTAAACAGATTTTAAGAATGTATAAATGTGACTATTATACTGTAAGACTATACCATGAATTTTTGTAAAGTCCAATTTGCAAGAATCTAATCTCAACCCTGTCCTAATTCCGCAGAATCGGTCACTCGAGTAAATCAATGACCAGATCCTACTCCACCTACCGAAGGCTTTTCGCTCTAGGTGGCGCCATGTGCCCGTAAATCACCCTTGCGTCCTCCTCGTCTTCGTTTCCCACATCCCGAACGAGCGGGGGTTGACCCCCCGTGACCCCCTCGCCTTTCTCCCCGCCGGCGCGGGCTTCCCTTCGCGAATTCTTCGGCCGTCTGCATCGGCCTCGGGGGTCCACCTCGGGGTCCGTTAACCCACCTCAGATAAATTAATGCAAACATCTCATTCCAGCTGACCCCGCGAGACCTTATCCCACCCCTCGCTCCCCCCTTCCCCCTCCCCCGGTCTCGAGAGCTCTGTTGGGTTCAACCCACCCCTCTCCAACAACAGCCGGCCTCTAATGCGCCTTAAATATTAAAACATCGCATTTACGTAATTAGCCCGCGCAACCAGGCAACCTTTGACCCCGCAACGCATCATCGGGGCATCGGCGCCTCACGAGGTATTAGCAATTTTAATGCGATTTTGGGCCGCGGGACGAAGGCGAAGCCCCTCGTAAACGCACTGACGTCACACCCTTGCGGGGAGGTCGCGGGGGCACGGGAGACGTAGTGTGCGGCGGAAGTAGGGAATTTTAGGTCGAAAACTGCAACATATTTCATATTGATACTGGTGGTGACGTCATCCGCAAAAAATCACTTTTAGGTCATCCTTGTGAAGTTGGGAACCGTACCCACGAAAGAACGTTATTAGGGATGGCAGTATTGGTTGGGTAGGGTTTAAGGGCCCAAAGGCAACTAAGGCAAAAAAGTGCATGCCCGACCAAAGTATTGGAAGAAAGTACGGATATTTCTACTGTGTAACATTATAGAGAGGCTAGAAACATTTTATGAACCCTTCCGTTAATTTTTATCGATACTCATATACAAGTGTCGATATGGATAGAATATCGAAAGTAAAATATCGAATACTAAAATACTCGGTATTGAAACAAAAGTATCGGTGCCATTATCAGTAGTATCGCAGCATATATATGTCCTTCTTTCAAAAAAATATAATTCTTGTTTAAAATTCCATGTAGATTACATAAATGCGAATCTAAATTTATGATGAATTACATATTCTATAACAATCTGGACAATTTATTTAACCGAATTAGTAATAACTATAATTTCCTAATTATTTTGCTATTGACTGCATGATGTAGCTAGCATATGTATGTGTTACAATTGAAAAAGTTCCCTGAATTTCACCAAAAAATGCAATAAATATTTTTTGTTATTATTTGACACCTTATTTTCAGATGATTTTTTTTTAAAAAAATTACAAAAAATTATACAGTAAGGGGTTATAACAGAATGATAATAAAAGTGTAATAAATTATTGTATAATGCAAGGGAGTAGGCGATGTGGGTCTAAAGTTCTAAACCCTCTGGAAGGCTTGGCTAACTTAAGTAAAAACTGAGTTAAAATAACATAATAATAGAATTATCATAAAATTATACTAACTTATCTTAAAAATTTTCTACCTATAATGGTAATATGAAATGGAATGGGAGTTGGCAAGGTGGGTCTAAACCTATGGAAGACATGGGAAACTTAATATAAGCTATATATAGCGGTGGGGCACCCAGTCTCAAATGTACTTGAATTTTTAAAACCTCAGAAAGTCGGGAATTATGTCTAACTTTGTGTTAAACACCAATTTGATGCTTGAAATTCCCTTCGAGTTCAGGAAATTTCGGTTAATCAGAAGGAAAAAAGTGAAAAAAGTCGTGGAATTGGTAGCGAGGCAGGTGTTTGGAAATTTATAGAATGGGCATTTGCATGTTCCAAAAACTTTTCTGGACACCCTACTTTAAAAAAAAATTAAGGACGTCCATGAAGGAGGAAGGGTCTGGACCAAAATGGACACCATGTGGACAGGGGGTACGGGTACAGGTCAATTTGTGGAAGAATTTTGGGGACGTCCTTTTTGAATGGCCCCTTGGCATCTTTTGTAGCAGTCTTGCTTTCCTGCGTGGTTATAAGTGTGTCACCACAATACGAAACACGTTAAGGGAAGCTTTTTGTAGGGGGCCGCGGAAAAGATTTTATGTGGTCCTATTTTCATAGCTTTTGATGTTTTGTGAATGGGCAATTTCTCTAATTAAAACCAACGTCGTAACATTAATATTATACTTAAAAAGTCAAAATTGCAATGACGTTCGAGAAACTCCACAAACTACTTAACACATCCAACATGTGAATTTATCTGTCCAAATGCATGCAGTTGGAATTACGAATTCCTGGTATCGAAGTGATAAAAAGTTTGAAATATTTGGAACTTTTAGAGTGTATAGCTTTTCTTGGTTATGAGTTGCTTCAAGCAATTGGTAAAATGTGCATATAAACATGCAGAGGGAAAAATTGGACTTTTTGAAATGCAGGAAAGATATGAGTTGTTAATGAGTAGGGTCACACTGAAAAATGGAAAAGTAGGAGTTTTTCTTGTAATACAGGAGCAGAAAGGAATTTCTTAAAAAAATAAGGGAATTGCAGAAATTCTGTGATCCTCTAAATGCCTACATGTTTGTCTACATTTCCTGTTCGTTTGATCACCTTGTTCCGCCGATGAATTTTAATACCGAGACCTCCCTGACCCTTTTTATCCGGCCACTTTCCTTGACCCTATACCAAGGTGTGTGTGCGGATTATTTTAATGACCTAAAAGTAGCAATTCTCGCTTCTTTTTTTTCCGGACCATTTTTAATGCTTTTTCGGACGATGGTTGGACACTCCTTCGGCGTCAGTCGAATGGGATGGACCGAACCTAATCCAGGAAATTCGTCTGACGACGGGTGTGGGCGCGGGATGGCGCCACGCAACGCCCCGCAAAAAAAGCGAGGAAAACGAGGAAACTCGCGCCCGGGGTGGCCGAAAAGCGGAAAAACAACAACAGAAATCATAGGTGGTCGGTCGATGCCTGAATGGCGAAATGGGCTTACAACTGCCATCCACATTTTGGGCGCTTGTAGTGGCTTGTATTGGCAGTATCGATCAAAATATCGATACTTAGTATCGAAATAAGTATCAAAACGAAACATCGACACTAAAGACCGACCGAGAGTGACTTTTTGAGGTTCGGCAGAAACCGAAACTTACATATACTTCTGTAAAAAGATACACACAAGGCACATAGGAATGCACACAAACTTGTAACACTTAAATTTAATAATACTAGCTAATAATGAAAGTAATAGCTAACCAAACAGGCCTAATAGTTTAATCCAAACAGGCGAATGTTGTATGCCAATTAACAACTGTTTTTTCTGCATTTTTCTACTTTGGTCAGTGTCGATTAA
>JAQGAE010004942.1:0-11961 GCA_034696685.1 Julus scandinavius | reverse complement strand
AGTTCATGTTCTTTGAGTTGAGTACATTCAATATAAATAGTGAAATGTTTTCTTGTCTTTAGAGTATTGTTCACTCGGTCTGCAAATGCTATTACTGTTTCTAAGCTTAACACGGCATAGTTCTCCATGTTTTTTAAAGATTGCACTATTTTAATAATGGTCAAGGATGGACATTTTGATTTCACAAGACACGGCGTGTGTTTGATTGTTGATGGCATCATGAATGTTATATTATCGGTGTTATTAAAAAAGTCGCCAAATTTCAGCCTTTTTTCTTCATTTTGAAATATTACTCCCGTGATTCCCATTTCATTTATTTTATCCTTCAATTCTCTAAAAAAGGTTTCGCCCGATTCTTTCGTAATAAATGATCCTTTTTTATCTGACATCCATTTATGCATAAAGCTATAAAGATAATTTACAATCTGCTGACTATCAACAGTGCAAAATTCTTCCCCCATTTCGGTCATGATTATTTCGTCCAATTCTTTTTCATTCGGTTGATTTATAGCAAGTAAGAATTTTTCTTCAAACAGTTCAACATCTGTCTTTTGAAATTCATTCATTTGCTTGTCTTTTGGGATTTTTTCCAGAAAATCTAGCAAACCGTTTATTCTATAAAACGATGGGGTATTATTATTCGGTTTTTTGAACTCTTTAAATTGTAGTATTTCTAATTCTTGTTCTTTTGAGGTTTCTTCTATGAGTATTTTGTCTGCCTTCAATTGCTCCTCAATGTTTATATTTGTGTACAGAATCAACGATTTGATACATGTGTTTGCAAACACCTTTGCTTTCTTTATATTTGTGTACGATTTCAAATAATCACATATATTAAATGGTCCTTTTGGCTTTTTGAAGTCCATCTGCTTAATTGTCTCGTTTTCTTTTGCTTTATGTTTGCACTGTATTAGGATTCCATTTGTTTGTCCATTTTCATCTTCATATTCTAACACAATATCATCGAATTTACCGGCATCGTCCATTTCAGTGGCCAGTCTAAACTTTTTGTACTTTAAACATGCTCTATGTAACACTAGCATCAGCATTTTCAGTTGGAAGTTGAATCCATGCGAAATTTCTTTGTATCCTGAAGTTGTATATGTATCATTGTCTTCCTTCATTATATCTTCATTCAACGTGACTTCTTGATCTTTCATGGAACACATTTAAAATTTGGAGTTGTTGTTTTTAGTCGCCTTTACGAGAGGATTAAGAACTAAATATTATTAATATTTATCTAATATTGAATTTATATTTAAGTTTTTGTTTTACAATGCTGACACGTTAGAGATCACATATATATATATATATTAATTTAACAATAATATATAAATATATAGAAATAGAAAGTCGCTTACTTTTTATCATTGGTTTTTTGGACCTTTACTCAAGTAATTTTTAAAATTTTTAATTATGTGATTAATCTTGGTGATGTGATTAATCTGGTTCAAAGCATCTTTTGGAAGGCTAAAAAATAAATATATTTGTGGTTAAAATGCAAATTTTAAATGCCAATTAGGGAGGTGATTTATAAGGGTATGAATAATTATGAGGGGTTTGTTTAAAGCATAAAGGGTAAGTAACACCATATATTCGAGGAGATTTATTATAAAAATGCTGACCAGAATGTCCACTTGCCACATCCAATTAAATTCATACTTATTAAACTTATAATTTATTTGTAATGCAATCATGGGGTTATAGTTAGGTGTAATAATAACTTACTTGCCATTATTTTCTCTTGAGATCTTTTTGAGAGCTGGTGTTTCAGCGTTGTTTAAAACTTTGAAGTTATGTTGTGAAAAACTTCCCCAACACTTGATCAACAACTTGGCCTATTTATGTATCAAGACATGGCTATAAAATTTACCTGGTTTTGAGGTTAAAAATTCGTAGAATAGACAAGTTGTATTTTATTCTAATAGCAAAGAAGGAAAAAGGAAACATGTTAAAGGAAAAAGTGTTAAGGACATCCTATGACTAATACCAACTAACTGTTTGTATTAATAATAAATGTTTTCAAATTTTTTTCAGCTTATTGCACTCTAAATTAGGCTTAAAATTGTCTGGCACATTGGGTAAAATAATTTAAAAAGATAGTGGTTTTATAAACACTTGCTCAATTTAATTTTTATTTTTTATAAAAAATGCAGACCCCTTACTCAGGCAAACAACCAATGCAATGCTGGAATATAATATACTAAACTGATAACGCGACCAAATCGAATTCTAGATACATAAAGTGAAATTTTATAAAATATTACTCCAAACAGTGTATTTTGTAAGGATATTAAGCATATTATCATACTGAAAATGTAACATTTTGCAAAATTAATCCTGTTTTTTAAAAAACTCTATATAAAATTATTAAAATAAAATTTAAAATCTATTCATTTTTATTTTTTAAATAAAATGTAACTTCGGTTTATTTCATATGCAATTTTAGTCACGTTCAGAGCCTAATAACACTTCAAATTTTCATTGAAAATCGAAATTATATCAAATTATTTATTCTTGATGCACCCTGTAATTTAAAAGTTGAACACGGGTTCAGTGGCGCCATCTATGATGCGTAATGCGAAACGATGATGTTATTTGATCATGTCATTTGAAAATTAATACATTACACTAATCTAATCTAAAAAGAGAGGAACTATTTATGTATCCAAATTACTTTGTTCTGCGAGTACAATACTGACTATAGAGTAATAAATTAGAATTGAATTGAATTGGGTACTACTTTTAGTGTGTTTAATTGTTACTAGATGGCGCTGCGAGTCTACAACAAGCCCTCATCACAAAGATATGTACTGAAACTAGTACTAAAGTACTGCATCTCTACCTGGGCTAGTACAAACGTGCCAGATAGTTTTTTTAAACCAGTACAATCGTACTAGATAATTTAGTCAGTACTTCTTCTAGTGTCTTTAGTTGTCACTGGTTGACACCAGTCTCCAGCTGGTATCTAGTGCACCAGATCTCTTCTGAAACTAGTACAAACGTACTAGATATCTGCGGAAACTAGTACAAATGTACTAGATCTCATCTAGAAGTTATGCAAGTAATTCATATGCACTATATTTGTTTTGGAAGTAGTACAAAGGTGCTAGATTGGTTTTGGAAGTAGTACAAAGGTACTAGATTTCTGCTATGAATAGTACAAATGTACTAGATATCTCCTATGAATGGTACAAAGATACTGGATATCTGCAGAAACTAGTACAAATGTACTAGATCTCATCTAGAAGTTAGGCAAGTAATACAGATGTACTATATTTGTTTTGGAAGTAGTACAAAGGTACTAGATTTGTTTGGAAGTAGTACAAAGGTACTAGATTTCTCCTATAAATAGTGCAAATGTACTAGATGTCTCTTATGAATAATACAAATGTACTAGATTTCTCCTATGAATGGTACAAAGGTACTGGATATCTGCGGAAACTAGTACAAATGTACTAGATCTTATCTAGAAGTTATGCAAGTAATACAGATGTACTATATTTGTTTTGGAAGTAGTACAAAGGTACTAGATTTCTCCTATGAATAGTACAAATGTACTACATTTCTCCTATGAATAGTACAAATGTACTAGATTTCTCCTATGAATAGTACAAGGGTACTAATTTTATTTTGGCAGCAGTTCAAAAGTACTAGGTCTTAGTGCATGAGTACATATTTTCGTGTCTTTGCTTGTCGCTGGATGGCGCTACCAGTCTCTAGCTGGTATCTAGTGCGCCAGATCGCTTCTAAAACTAGTACAAACGTACTAGATCTTATCTGAAAGTTGTACAAAAGTACTAGATCTCAGTGTGGACATGCTTTGGTGTCTTTGCTCGTCGCTGGATGGCGCTCCCAGTCTCCTACCGGTAGGTGAAGACTCCAGACAATCATGTGACATGACGTCACTATCGATCTGTCTCACCTGATGACGTCATTGTTTTCCCCGATCTGTACTTTTTTCTACCGACACGTGACGCACATATCAGCACTGGGAGGAAAGCCGAAAGAACGGAGAATCTTCGGAGTCCGGTTTTGAAGAAATTCGTTCGCTATTTTATCATTGGTCGATGAGGAATTAATGGAATTCTGCACGTCATTGTTCTACGAAATATAAGTTTTATCAGAAATTTGCATATTTGAAGTAGCATCTTAAGAATATCCGTTATTGCATCATCATCTCTTGAGGATCAATAAGAGAGAAGATATCAGAGGCGGAAGTGCCTCCTTAGGCGATGATTCATGGCCACTTCCGTTCCTGGGAGTAACGACGGTGTCACGTGATCACCCCATGCTGCTGACCCCGTGACCTCCTTCAGAGCCAACTGCATGGCTTCAAAGACCAAGACGAGGGTTGACAAGAGGGACAGGAGAAAGGTAAAGTCCGTAAAATTATCTTGAAAATCAGTGATTTTTTTGGGAGTATTAAGTTTTTTGTAACTTTTTAACGCCTTATAAACAAAATATTTTGGTTTCCTAAACATCATCTATACATGTTTATGTCGTGTGTATACTGTATACGAACACAATTGTTTATACACTGGTTGGTCCGGAAGTGATGTCTATGGAGGGATTGGGATTTGTGGGATTTGTAGTTGGGGAAAATATAATTACTGCATATTTGTTAATATTTCAGTCGTATTTACTGACCTGACGTAAGTTTTAGGGAGGTCAATGCAGTCTAAAAATGTACTGCCACTGCACTAACGCTTCACTGCAATACACATAAGCTTCACTGCAATACATATGAACTTCACTGCAATACGCATAAGCTTCCCTGCAATACATATAAGCTTCACTGCAATACAATAAAGCTTCACTGCAATACGCATTACCTTCACTGTAATACAGAAAAGCTTCACTGCAATACACAAAAAATTTCACTGCAATACACATAAGCTTCACTGTAAAAAATAAGCATCCCTGCTATACATATAATCTTCACTGCAATACAATATAAGCTTCACTGTATTACAGAAAGGCTTCACTGCAATACACATAAGCTTTACTGCAATACACATAAGCTTTACTGTAAAAAAAGCATCACTGCAATACATATAAACTTCACTGCAATACGCATTAGCTTCACTGTAATGCAGAAAAGCATCACTGCAATACATATAAGCTTCACTGCAATACATATAAACTTCACTGCAATACAATATAAGCTTCACTGTATTACAGAAAGTCTTCATTGTATTTCAGAAAGTCTTCACTGTATTACACAAAAGCTTCACTGCAATACACATAAGCTTTACTGCAATACATATAAACTTAACTGAAATACAGTTTAAGCTTCACTGTATTACACAAAAGCTTCACTGCAATACACGTAAACTTCCCAGTAATACAGAACTTTAGAGGAATATACATTGTTACATGGACTATATGTTTTTATATGGACATAACACAAATTGGACATCTATAGAGATATTTTGTTTACATTACTTTATTTATTTTATTAGATTTATTTAATATCACATGTCTTTTGTTGCAACTTATCATTGCAAATTTTTACTTTTACACATTATCTCTGTATAACTGGACAAGAGTTTTAACTAGACAAAGGTGCAAAACTAAACAACTTTTAATCAAGATTTTAATAATCAAATAACAATTTTTCAAATGCAGGATGTGTAGCCAGACAAAGGTATAAAACGAAATATTTCACTTAAACAATTCAATTGCAGATTTTAGTCAGATGGAAAGTGAATGTAGTTTTATCTGCAAAATAGGATTTGTTTTGTATTTCACCATGTTTTCATTCCATCCCGTTGCCTGTTCTATTTATAGCCAGACACACGTGTAAAACGAAAAGAAGATTTTCAATGCCATCCAAGGATTATTTATCATGTCTGTGTTTTGATACAAATTTTCCGTCTGATTTTCCACCATATCGATTTGCTACCCATCATCCCTATTTTCCTGAAGAGTCCATTGTGTATTTCGGTCTCTATCCCATGATGCATTTCGACACCCCTGTTTATCCACATGGACCTGTCTAGCTCGCAATTTAGCCCTAAAAGCCCCATCTTTTGTCTTCTCCGCCATCTTAAGACTCCCATCTTAAACCTCGTTTAGCACCAAATCAATGTTAATTGGAGATTAAGCTACTCGTATGTTTAATACTAAATTTTAATTGATTCAAATAGTTTGTATAAGTTTTTTATTTAATACTGGAATATGTGATCCACATCATTGGGCCTAATTCCAACATTTTCTGTGATAATGAATGTTTGGGTGCGACCTATAATCGCAATTCTCGTACGTTGCACCGACGCAAATATCAAAGGAATTTTTAACCATTTAAGTAGGACTCGTTTCTTCAAAGGAATCAAGGAATTTTAGCAGAAATTTTTGAAAAAATTTCCGTTTTTAAAGGATTTTAAGTGATAGAATTTTTTGAAAATGCCGAAAATGATGGAAATTACTATGCACAAAATACCGAAGAAGGGATTTAAACTGAAATTGGTGAGTTTCATATTGAGAATTTTTATGAAATTTTTATGAAATTTTCAAGAGATTTTCATGAAATTCTAGTATTTTATATCGTAATTTGGTGTATTATGTATATTCAAGATATATTGTTTTTTATTATCGTATACTTGTTTGGTTTTATGTGTACTCACGATCAAGTATTTTTTTATGAAATTTCGGACATTTTTCTTAAATTTTTAGTGTTATATTTAAATATAGAAATTTCTTTGATAATTTTTGTGAAATTCCTGCCGTTATTATTATGGTTTATTTTATAATTGTTATATGTAAATATACAAATATATGTTAGGGTTAGTTTCATAGTATTGATGATTTATGAAAATTAAATTTATTGGGAATTTAGAGGGTAACAAAATTTCGGCTAGAATTTATTAATAAATTACAAAATTTCTGTAAAATTACTAATATTTTACCCAAATGTGTATTTTGATGTTAGGCTTAGTCTTGTTCCTGTGGGAAGCTTTATTCGGTAAATAAGATGCGAATCTTAATTTGAGAATCCTATCAATAATTTTCATTTTCTAAAATTGTAATACATATTTTAGAATTTTTGTAAAATTTTAAAATATTTTTTACATTAATGGCTAATTCTCTAAAATAATCTCTAAAACAACATTTTTAGTTGAAAACTATTTACATGGAAAACAAGGAAAATATTGATGTGAATTTTTACAAAATTGTAAAAAATTTGAGTGCTAATTTCTTAAATTTTCAACAACGTCTTAGGCCTAATGCGTTAACCTTAAGACGCTTTTCTTAGCCTTTTTCAAATAATCGATTTTCAAGATGGCTGCCGTGTTATTTTTTCGTAAAAAATTCATCGACCCAAGAGGATTATGTTGTTTATAAATAATCATAAAATATTAAGCAATTATTATAGTTGGATAAATATATTATTAAATTTTAACAATTGATACAAATGTTATTTTTATAATTATATCTACATGGATTTAACACGTTGACGAAACATACTTTTCAACATTTTAATCAAAATTTATTTATCAATAATATTTGACAACATGTTGAGTTCAGGACATGTTCAGGACGTGTACTCTTATTAACATAATATTACATGACTAAACTTGTTATTTTTCGTGTTAAAGCATGACAATGTTAACAATCTAGCGATGGTATTATGTCTGAATATTAATTAATATAACATGTATATAACATAGAGTAGACATGTGCGTCACATGTCGAATAAGCACCATACTGAACATGTTTATCGAAAATTGCTTCTTAACATGTTAAGTTTATGTTCTTAGCAAGACGTTGACATCTTAAATAATTTACACATTTTAAATTTATCTAATTTTACATGTTAGGAATATATGAGTTCATGGCATGAGTTCAATTATGTTCATGGCACGAAACATGAAATTTACACAAACAAATATATACTTTTATTATTGTTTAAAAGCCTGTTGATTTATAAAATTTTGACGAAATAGATTTATTTTGATTAATATAATATCAACATAATGTACTTGTTTTTTATTATTAATTATTAATTTATAACAGAAATTACATATTTATTATTAAATATTTATTAAATACAGAATTAAGTATTTTGTGGAGGATTTAGTTATTTCAAAATTTGTACAAATTCAATTTATATTTGTTTTGGGTTTTTCCTGGATAAATTTAAACTCTGTATTATCCTACGTTGCTAAGATACATTATAAAATTGTTTGTTGTTACATTTATAGATTTTTCTTTTATATTAATGACACCAACGACGAAATTAATATCAACGAAGATGATAAAGGCCAATTTTTCAATTATGTTGTTGTGGTGCAGCAAAAGTTTGAAATTGTTATCCACCCCAACTGAAAATAAATGAAAAACTCTAATTTTTAATCATGAACTTAGGTATAAAATTAAGGCTTGGTAATATCATGGAAATGTTACAATTTTATAACATTTCCAAATTTAAATTTTATGAACTTGTATCTTATACTTGTTCAGTTGAAACATCTCTTATGTCCAAATTTCAGAATCCTATTAAATATGGGACATAATATTTGGTCAATTTTATATTTTTTTTATTTATCCTCTCGGGATTATACTAATGTTTACCAACGTGAACCTTTTATATTAAAATGCTTTTAATTTTGTAAAATAATCATCAATTATTTATTAATCAATGTGAGAAGATAACCACACATTGTTTAATTTAACAGTTATACTTTTAACTTAAAAATATTAAAGTTTATTAAATTTCCATTTTAAAATATGCAATATTATATTAAATACATTTGTTGATATCTAGATGTTATTAAATAACCTTATTGATATCAAAATTTTATTAAATATCCTTATTTATATCAAAATGTTATTAAATATCCTTATTTATATCAAAATGTTATTAAATATCCAAATATGATTTAATATACTTATTGATATCAACATTTTTTTAAATAATCTTCTTCTTGTTAAAATTAGATTTTCAAGGCCTTAAAAAATTAAAATCTATTTCTGTAATATTTAATAGAAATTTTTGAGAAAATAAATCATTAAAAAACTTTGCAAAAGTAGGCATATTGTAATTCATGGCTAAATTTTCAGTAAATTTTTAATTGGTTGTTTATATTTGGTCGTATTTATTGTAAACAACTGTAGTATTGCTTCATCAAGAGTCTGGAAGACTTACAAAATTACCGATTGAAGAGACACTAAAAATATCTTTCCATTCCTTGAAATGTCATCTGTTTTTAAACTCACCTTTTATCTTGTGTTGTCAAAGAAATATTTTGGCAAAATCTAACTCTTAGAACACGTGAAATAAATTTCCGAAAACTCTAAATGAAATGTGACGAAGGGGAAAATGTTTGTAGAAGAATAAAATGTTGGCAATTGGCCCATTTTATTGCATTTTTGCACTTCTTTGTGTCGTTTATAATTTTAGTGAAATGCCAAGTTGAGCTTAAAGAAACCTTAAAACACTCAAGAGTAATGGATATGTTTTTCGCTCGAATGATTTCTGTTTTTTATTGCCAATATTGATTATATTTCAGTCTTATTTCTGTTTTTTTTTTCTTGCCTTCATATCTATACAACAGGATATGAACAAATATAATATGTACGAACAAATTTATTTGTTAGAAATATACAAATTTGGTTACACAAATTACAGCAAATATTATTTTTCTAAAACAAATTTAAATTTTATATCAGTATTTGATGGATCAAATATTGCAGTGAACATGAATATTTAATATCCCTATAATTTTAAATTAAAACGATGATGGTTTGATTGTTTGGATCGATATCGATTAGATCTTGCATATTTCGTTGTTTGCGAATTCATTAAACTTAAAGGATCATTGCTCTTATTAATATGTTTACAGATGAGTGCATCCTTGATATTATTCTTATGCCCCGTTGCACTCATGAATTTTAATCTCTGATTAATTCAACAAAACAGTATTAAAGCAATTAACTGATATTGGTGTATTTAACATCTTGATAATAGTTGATTAAACTTTATTTTGTAAGCATTAGATGTAGTTTGGTGCATCATATGCAATTTTTCATATGCTGCCCCCAGTTTGTGCCCCTGTTCGTAGGCAATCATCAATAACACCGGAGTTCACAGTGTTTGCCATCCTTTAGGGGCAAATTTAAAATTTAACTTAGATCTTGCATATTTCATTGTTTGCGAATTTATTAAACTTAAAAGATCATTGCTCTTATTAATATGTTTATGGATGAGTGCATCCTTGATATTACTCTGCCAAAAATAAACTTAAGAAAAACTTTAAAAAACTTAAGTTATTTTTTAGTTTTTCTTCAGTTTTTTTGCATAGATTTCGTCCAAACTGCAGTTTTTCTGCAGTTTCACTTCAAAAACTTAAGTTATTCTTTAGTTTTTTTGCATAGATTTCGTCCAAACTGCAGTTTCACTTCAAAAGTTGAGTTTTTCTTAAGTTTTTCTTAAGTTCATTTTTGGCAGGGTATTCTTATTCCCCGTTGCGCTAATGGATTTTAATCTCCGATTAATTCAACCAAATAGTATTAAAACAATTAACCGATGTTGATGCACTTAACATATTGATAATAGTTTATTAAACTTTATTTTTTAAGTATTAGACGTAATTTGGTGAAAAATATGCACTTTTTCATTTGCTGCCCCTTGTTCGTAGGCAATCATCAATAGCACCGGAGTTCATAGTGTTTGCCAACCTTCAGGGGCAACTATAAATTTTTTTTTAAATTTTGGGTATCAACATGGAAACTGTGAGAATATACAGTATTTAGCTGCCCTATATATAGAAATATTTTCCCGTATAAAGCATTTTTGTACATAAATAATAAAATATGCTAATATATGACTATATATCGGAGTATACTGTGTACTTGTGATGTTCTCCATTTTAATATAAAGTTTGTGACACATTCATACTTTTAGCAATATGATTAGATGTAATTATGTTATATTTAGCCATAAATCTTCCCAGACATCCTTTAAATATGAATAATTGAACAGATTGATATATGTATAGACAACATTTTTCAGACTATCAATTTTGTAAGGAAGTAAATCTTTACAGACATGCATTATGTGGACAATGACATAAAATTGCATATTTGTACATGTTTTCACACATATATGAGGAATATCATATAGCAAATATGCCTCTATATATTATTTTCAGTTATGAATCCTTGTAAATTCCAAAGTTTTAAATTGATTCAGTCCTAATTGATTCACTCCTAAATCAAGGTTTAATTATTTTACTACCGTTTCTGTTTTTAATTTCTGGTATTTATATATCCTAACGCCATGATTTTTTCGTGTGAATATTTAGGGGATTTTTACGACAATTTTATGAGGTCTTTTTCGCGGAACCGACGAGTGACGCGTGTCCTAATAGAGGGTTTTTGTTGCATTTTTGGCCACTTCCCAATTCGAGTGACGTCATTCATTATATTTATGCCTTGATTTTCAGTTTTGCACTTTGTTAAGAAATCGAGCGGAAAGTTGAATGAGAAAGATGAGATTAGCTAACCCCCAAAAAACACTGATAAAACTACTAATAAATCGATATTTAGTAGAGATTTGGAAGAGTTTAAGAAGGAAATGTC
Organism: Julus scandinavius; assembly: GCA_034696685.1. Lineage (NCBI taxonomy): Eukaryota > Metazoa > Arthropoda > Diplopoda > Julida > Julidae > Julus > Julus scandinavius. The sequence continues at coordinate 375 of JAQGAE010004942.1, read as the reverse complement.
AAAGTGAGGGGGCTTTTGTCAAAAAAACGACCTCGAAAATGAGGAATGATATGACCCACTGAACCACTGAATCAAAGTGTAGACAAAAAAATAACAATGAAAAAAAACGGATTGAATATCGATAATACTATGACGTCATTGGACTGATCGATACCTTCTATGTTAAATTAGGATATGGCAGCGCCACCTAGCGAGCACCCCTGCTTTGTGCATTGCAGTAAAGCTAATGTGTATTGCATTGAAGCCTACGTTTTTCAAGATAACATGTATTGCAGTGAGGCTTATCTGAAAAATACACTACAGTGCATTGCATATTTATCCGGACACGGTCAATTCGCATCATAATTAAGTCACAACACATCATATGCAAATATT
>JAQGAE010004941.1:0-11966 GCA_034696685.1 Julus scandinavius | reverse complement strand
ACAATAAAGGATCAGATAAAGGGCGGAGGTAGATGTGTTCCAGCCTGAGGGGCTGATCGAATTTAGTAATTTTCCGATCATGGTGTCAAGAATCTTGTGCAATGTACTTTCTGATAGGTGCACACGAAGAAGTGACAACCAGGTGTGCAATGGAAGTTGTACTACAGCTGAGGGCAGTGGATTTTTGGCTGAGGGACAACAGGCACGGTTCGGTAATGTCCTTTGTGCTTTCCAGTGGATGTAAAATGTCCAATGAAGGAAGTAGCCAGAAGCAGTGGGACATAACGATTAAGCAATTGTATGCTGCCGGTCACTTTTAGATAAAACCATATTTAGTGATAACACTCCATGAGCAAAGTAAATTGAATAAACTGGACATGATTCAATCACCATCTGTAGTAAACAAATTTGAACAATTTAATTTCTAACTATTAATAAAAATAAATGGTTTTACCATCTTAATTATAAATGTTACAGTTTTCTATCTTGTACATTTCGGCTAATGTAATGAGTGTGCAAGGAGTCCGGAAGTTCAAAATTGTGATGTAGCCACTTAATAAAGACAGGCAAAATTTGTAGAAAAGGGATCTGGTTAAGAAAATGGCCCAGAAATAAAGGTTGGTTTAGGCAAAGGTACGGACTTAATACCCGCCTGCCACACCTATGCAGTGACAGACTTGACGGAGATGTTGATGAGAAGGAACTGCGAGGTATAAGTGGATACCTACTCTAATGCGGCAACCCAACATAAAAAGAAAAAAGAGCCCACCAAACCTGATTATGCAGTCAGCGACTACAGAAATGAGTTGTTAACCAACATGCAAGGGCCCGAAGAGGCCCGTTAAGATGGAAAGATGACTACGGTGATACCAGATCAACTAGTGCCAGAGTACTGGGAGGTACTCGAGGACCAGCTCGACACCGATGTGCCAAAAGCCAATGTTAAAGCTTGGACAATTTTGAATTTATCTTTTATTTGTTCTTCTTATGTATATTGCTCTTACTTAATGTATTTTGCCCGAAGCGTTTACCCATTTATTATGTTAAGAAACAGGGGAGTTAGGAGTGTACCAGTGGCTGGCCCATCCATGGTTAGTGAATCGGAGCAGTTTGGGCTCACGATTTACTTTTAAGGGAGGAGTAATGTAATAATCAGTCGAGTTTATTAGGGATTAGTTGATGATTGGTACCGAATCACTGATTGATTCTCCAAGGGACATAGGCCTAGACATGGTAAGTCACTAAGGTGCCCACAAAAAGGGGTATAGTTGCCCATGTTAGGAGGGGCACAGCATCAGCGGTTCGCACCCACTGAACGCTAAGTGCTCCCAAAATATACCGATGAAACACCGGAAGACGTACCCCACTGGGAAGGAAGACAACTCCAACCTAAAGACTAAACAACAGAGACAGGATTAGCTCCGAAAACCCCGGATGAGGCATCAATGACTCAGGCTATGGTGGAAGAGCATTTTCCACCTTCGTCGTCTGGCCTAGTCATGCCAGCCTCCGCACCAAGAAGATGGAACTATATATGGTCCTGCTTAAGGCACACGAGGATGAAGTGGGGAAGGGATGATTTAGTGTCCATTAAAAGAGCATTTATTAATAGGCCTGTCAGCCATAACTCCTTGTGTAAATGGCTAAAAGCACTTAGCATGAGAAAGCATTTGTCACCTACACTATCTGGCCCAGGCCCGACATCTTGAGATCCGAGTTGGTGTGACCAAATATGGTCCTAATGGAAGATGCTGAGAGCCATGGCAAGTAAGAGAAGGACCAGAATATAAGGAGTGACTCTCCAGCAACAAGGCAGAGTTGGAGGGAGAGCTGAAGAAACAGAGTCGGAGGGAGAGTGGGGGAAGCAGAGCCAGTGGAGGCCAAGAAGGCCACAGCAAAGGCCTTAGGGGTCTCAAAGAAGTATGGGGACAATAAATGTCCAGTCTCCAGGAGAGAAAGTGCTAAATGCGGGAGCCATCTCCGAGAGCAGCGGTGAGACCAGAGGCCGAGACCTGAGGGCCAGGTTTCAGAAAAGGGAGAGGACAACCAAGGATGGTAAGGTTACTGGGTCTGTTTTTGGAAGGGTTTTAGTAGGATAGTTAAGCCCCCTCTGTGTGTAATGTCAATACCCTAAATAATTAAACTGTGTTGCAACTGACCAGCTGACTTGCGTGAGTGCCTGCTTGGTGAACCGGGGTTTGCAGATACCTTAGGGATGCCAACCCAAAACCCCTCTGGGAGGCAGATACGCTCCAGGCAACCCTTAAATCAACGAGTGATGTGTTAACGCCGGACAATTCTTTCAAGGTAGGGGGTTAAGGTAACACTACGAAGAGTAGTTTTAAGTCAATTATTTTTCTAATTTTAGTAATAAGAAAATATTTTCAACATTGTGCAACATATTCACAAAAGAATAAAGAAAATTTATAAATACAATTTGTCCCGCTCTCCCCTACTGAACCTACTGAATGAAATTTTTGCTAGAAAACACAGTTTATTATCTTTAAAATGGTTGTGGAAAATCATAAAATATTGCAAAATTTCAAAACCAAGCTCAAGTTTCAAATTGTTTTTTTTCAAATAGTGCATGTACAAAAAGTTCATTACTAAAGTGACATGACAATATTATAATTGTAAATAATCTGACAAACCCTTTAAACATTTTCAAATTTAATTTAGGCAATATCGTATCATAATGACAAGAAAACATCAATTCATTCAAAATTATTTTAAAACAATAAAAAATCCACATGTGGTACAAAAGAAAATACTCAAATTTCACGTGTATACATCCTTCAGATAAAGTGCCCATGTGCACATTTTAACATGGCCCTGTTAAACGATTGGTCCTATTAACAGTATTTCTAAAGGGAAAGAGGGGTTAGGTTTTTGGTCCTAACAAACTGGCTCAATTATCCAGAACGCTTTGACTATACATAATAACATCATTAACGAGACTCGATGGAGCGATGGTTGCATGCGCGTGCCTGAATTGAACAACAGAACGAGTGTACTAGAAAACAACGTTCGAAAAGTGTTCCAATTTAAAATACAAAGCAAAAACTGGTTCTTACCTCGTTACTTTTGTTGCAAAGGGTCCAAATATCCACGTTTGAAGCTTAGGTCCTTGTCGGATGGTGTTTCCAAGGTACTTTATAAAAGCAATGCTAAGAGTAGCGTGGTAAACAATTTGTGTGTATTGGTGGAAGTGAGGTGTTGTGGATCCTCTACCATCATTGGCCCTTTTCTTTAAAGTATGACTGATACTGAGTAAAAAAACCAATTAAGACTCTTTGTGGCATATGACCTACTTTCTAAAAAAGGTCTGGGTCAGTCATTTATTGTCATGCCGATCTATTTTTTTCTGATACAAGTTTAGGAAATATCCAAAAATAAGGCTATTTTTACCGCATTTAATCTCTGTAGAGTAGCATAGTTTATACTGAAACGTGTTTTTCACGGAAATCGTGAATGTTACACACAAAACACTGCCAGTTTTTCAAAATATTGTCAAAAGTTTAAAATGGTCAAAAATATACTTTCAAATAGTGAAATTAGTTTTCCCCACTTTTTCCAAATCCCTAAAAATTCTTTTAAACTCTAAACTTTTTCTATTAAATTAAATACGTTTCTAAAACCAAATGCCAAAACTCCTAAACTTTTGCCACATCTTAGCGTGAGAATTATGCATAGGGGATAGTGAGTAGAAATGGGTCATTTTTCACCTTTTAATTTTTTTAAATAAAACACAAACCATTAAACGTAACGATTTTTATTTAAAAATTTACTTTATTCTATAATGTGAATATTGTGCAGTGTTGAAAAGATTTTCTCATTACTAAAATAAGAAAAATAATTGAAATTGAACTATGTTCCATATACTAGACACTGTTTTTTAAAATGAATATACAAAGGATTTTACCACACTAAATTATTTTTTTTTAAATTTTTTTTTCAATAATAGGAACACGCAAAATTTCAACTGTTTAGTTTTTCATTGAAGCAGTGTTAAGAAGAGGAATTTTGTAAAGGGAAAACTGAAAAATGTCAAAAAATAAAATTATAATAGCAGAACAACTAGAATGTTTACCACGAGATACAAAGGATTTTACCACACTAAATTAAATTTTTATCAATTTTTTTTGCCATAATAGAAACACACTTTAACTTTTAGCAAGAATTTTTTCACAAAAAATAACGAACTATCAAAATTTTGATTTTCCTCCACATGGAAAAGTGTGAGACCTTGAACGGGAAAAATTTCGACCATTTATTTTTTCATTGAAGCAGTGTTAAGCGGAAGAATTTTGTAAAAATAAAACTGAAAAATGTCAAAAAATAAAATTATAATAGCAGAACAACCAGAATATTTACCACAAGTTTATTTTTTGATGTTTGTCATTCTTTAAATTCACGAAATTTATCCATTTATACTATTGGTTTTGCAAAAATATTCCACCATATATAAATATAAATTTAATAATATAACCATGAATGGATCTTTTGGGCCCTTTGAACAGCCAAGTATAGCCATATTAGCCATGCATTTTCATCATTTGCCATGCATGGATGGGCATATTTATAACCAAAAATGTACCATTTGAGGGCTTTCAAGGACCACGTGCATGTGTATTTTCTTATCTATAAAAACACATAGCAAAAAGTGGTTCTTACCTCGATGTCCACGTTTGGGGCATAGGTCCTCGTTGGATGTGCTAGTTTTATTTCCAAGGCACTTTAAGCAAGCGATGCATAGCGTGGCGAACACTGCATGGGACTGTATAGCAGTGGAAGTGAGGTGAGGTGTTGGGTCCTGTATCGTCATTGGCCCTTTTCTTTGAGGTAAGACTTTACCGGATAAAGCAAATAATCACATACCTTTGAGGCATATGATCTTCATTCTAATGAAAGAATGTCTGCATCAGGTGACAAACGTAAAGAGCCTCACTGATTTGAAATAGAAAGTTTGACATTATTCATCCAAATATAAAACTCTTAATACGCGGCTTTCTATAATTACGGCATTTTTTTGATTTATGGCCCACAATGCTTTGTTTTACGGCTTTTCGCTTTACTGCTAGCTTTTCCGGGACGTATGTAGGCCGTAAAGCGAGGTGTGGGTGTAATGCCTTCCTTGTCCTAGAAATTTGTTTTTAAACATGTTATCGCTTTATGTGTGGAAATGGAATACAGAAAAGAAATCATCGGATTAGTTAAAAAGTATTGCTTGATAAGAATTGGGAAACAAAAACAATAAACTTTGGGCACAATGGTTAAAAATGACATTTCAGAGACCTAATGCAGGCACAATTTGAACCTTAACTCATGCACGATGAATACAAATTCAGAATGCATGGTTTTTCATAGTTTTGTAAAGGTGTAAAATTCCTTAATTTTGTAAGAGCTAACGACATTTGTTTATAATCTTTAGATCAGTTGTTTGCACGAACAATGATCAAACTTATCTTGCAAAAAACTGCTTCTATGAAATTCGCTCGCCCTAAAAGTAATTAATCGAAGAGCGTTTAATTTTATAGAAATTAAATTTCATTTAAACAAGTGCTGCTATCGAGATAGCTCTACATTACAACTTACTTTATAAAATAACCCATGTTAACAATATTAAATTTACGTTACATTATACATGCACGTGTTGCATGCTCTCTGGGCATGTGTGTTCGTGAACTGAATCATCCAGCGGCGGCTCGTGCATAGGCACTGTGGAACTGCAGCACCCCCAATCACTACATATCATTGATAACTTTTAATATGATGAGTATTTTTTTCTTAAATTCTTCCTAATTTCATTTATTCTTTAATTTATCCCCAGTTAATGAAAAAAGTTTTTTAAAAAATGTGCATATATATGAAACTACGTTTCACAGCTCCAGTTGCATACGCCAGGCTGCATGGGAGAAAGAAGACTGTCGCTCCCGCAGTTACGACATGCTTTGCGGCTTTACTCCGCAACTCCCCCACTAATTTTTCTATAAGCCGCCACTGCTCTTAAATATACAGCCATCTCTCGAGAGTAACTCTTGAGTGTTCTCAGTGACGCAATCGGCTGAAAAAGATGAACTCTCAAATCGACAGCCATCTTAGAGTAGCTATCTTTCAAGAGTAACTCTTTGAGTGTTCTCGATAGCTCAATCGGTTGAAAACAGTGAACTTTTAAATGGACAACCATCTGAGAGTCTTATCGATAACGCAATTGGTTGAAAACAATGAAAACTCAAATGAACCTAATCTCTCAAGAGTAACTGGAGTGTTCGCGATAGCGAGATCGGTTTAAAATAATGATCTTATTAATAGACAGCCACTTCTCGAGAGTGTTCCCGATAGCACAATCAATTAAAAGCGATTGACTGTCAAATGGACAACCATTAGAGAGTAGCCATGCATCTGTCGAAAGTAACGCTTGAGTGTGATCGATAGTGCAATTGGTTGAAAACAATGAACTCTCAAAAGGAGAACCACCTGAAAGTAGCTATAACTCGAGAGTATCTCTTAAGTGTTCTTGACAGTTCAGTCGGTTAAGTACAATGAACTTTCAAATGGATAACCATCTAAGAGTAGTCTTATCATGAAAGTAACTCTTAAGAATGTTCTCGATGGCACAATCGGTTAAAAACAATGCATGCAGTCTCAAATGGACAACCATATGAGAGTAGTCATCTCTCGAGAGCAATGGCAGCTTGTAGAAAAAATAATTGGGAATGCTGCGAGTAACACTGTGAAATATTGCTGTGATACACGCCAGCCGCGTCTGCGGGAGCGACAGGGCTCGCTTGCTCGCAGCTTCTAATGTGCGCATGCGCACAACAGTCCAACATCTCGATGCTGGAACCTTGAAACGCACAGTTGCATACAATTTAAAAAAAATCTTTTTTCATTTACTGGGGGATGACTAACGAGTTGTTTAAATAAATTAAACAATAGATTAAGAGCAAATAAAATTAGATAGAATTAAAGAAAAAAGACTTGTTATATCAAATGTTATCGATGATATCCAGTGATTGGAAGAGCTGCAGTCAATATGATAAAAGGAGATTTTATAGCTTTCTTGAACTTTTCTTCACATTAATTTACCTGTATATTAATATATTATCACTTTTTTTTTTAGTCAAATGTGTGCCATCGTTAATTTGAATACGTGTGCAAATTCAAGAATTTACTATACATACACAGCTAATAATGTCCGTTAATTTGCACATGCTGCTAGCAGGTGGCAGCACGATAATTCAAATTAATGTACATTTATTAAACTTGTTTTTTAATTTTTAAAAAATCTTCCACTTTAAAGTAAAAAGCTAATCTATCAAGCTATTTGAAACAATTTTTATTTTTATTTAATCTCTTTTTGTTTAGCTGTGAGTGTCGTTTAAAATTTACCCATTGAAAGGAATAGGTTGTAATCCACCTTAAAACGCTAATGTAGACGACACAATTAAACATATGGTAATCATGCTCATAGTTAGTTGGGTGCTAACTCGTATAAATGTCTGCACATGTCCGCTAAACACTCTGGCAAAATAACAGATATGCATATATATATAGTGAAAACATGACTATGTGTAATTAGGCGGTGCCTCCTGTGAAACTCCTTCTGGAGTTCTAGGCGGGGGAATCTGGTCCTCTTGCCTCTCTTCTATCCTCTCAGCGGTGGCTGACGTAACTGGACTGGGTCCGGTTCCTTCCTGTCCACGTGTTGTGCTGCGGGTATTCATCGTTGCGGGTGATCAGTTCCACTAGGTGAGTATGCCTGCGGGGCCTGGAGGTTGAAGCGGAAGTTGAGCAGTAAGTCCTAAGAGTTTACTGAAGCGGAAGTTGCGTCCTTCTGAGTGCGGGAGATGATCCCAGCTGTGCGGAAGGCGGCGTGCCTGCGGAGGTTGACCTAATTGGTGATACGTGATGCAATATCGTGGCGGAGGTTGGATATCCTGTAAAGATGTCCAACACGTCAATTTGAAGATGCAGCGGTTCTATGGGGAAATGTAACCTGTGGAAAAAGACTGAATCTTAAACACAAGGTTTGTAAGTTTAAAATAATGCTTGCTTTATTTTCTTTGCAGTTGAGACTGAGTTCTCTAGTATTTCGACAAGAGTGGCAACGAGGTTCGTTGCCTAAAACAGAATGAAGGATAAGGTGAAAATGTTCTCCTTATATACAGGTAGAAATGTAAAGACCCCTTTATGAGGGGCTTAGTTGCCCACCTGCTTTCCTTCTTTTAAGAGCGGGAGCAATTCTCTTGAATTGCAACCTTCGTTCACAATCCCTTTAAAAATGCTTATGGTATTGTGATCAAGTATCTTAGCACGAACATGCTAAGACTGCTTCCACGTGTTAACGCTAATTTCCCCTTTTTTCTTTCTTTTAGATTTACCCTCTTCTATTTAGTAAAAGGGTTCTCCATTGTGCGGCCTGCTTTGGTCTAGTTTGACCAGCTGCGCCGCCTTAGGGGTCGGCACGTGTGCGCGCCGCGTTTGTTACCATTGTAAACCCCCCCAAATAGTCCCAAAATTTCCGAAGTTTTAGGATATTTAAAGGAAAAACAAGGTAAGGAAATGAAAAGAAAGACACATAGGCTGCATGTAAGAAGAATTTACATTTTAATTAGACCTTTTAAACAAGGGCAGACATTAATTGCAGATGATTTTACCTATGAAAATATAAAAACTTTATCTTATACAATTGAAACACTATATTAAAGTGACTGAAAAACCATTTCTACAAATCAAAAGTTGTACGAAAATGATTTTGTAAAAATAATTTTGCTGTTGCCCTAACACGTGGGTAATGCCCTATGTTTACGTTCCACACGTGTTGGTCATGAATTTGGCGATCACTCTCCCCGCTGTCCAGGTGGGTAGGAGTACCTGTGGATCATGGTAGCCATGACGTCCATTGACTCTGGATCCAGAATGCCGGATGGCCTCTTTTCATCTGACGAGATGCGCCTTGCAGGAGGGATGGGGTACGCCCCATGTTAATGAAAACAGTGTTGATATCTTTTGGAGCGCGTTGCACACCAAAAGCAGCATTCATCTCCGCCTCCGGGTCTGGGATGCTTGGTCAGCACAGTCCACGCGTAGAAATCTGGATCCGCTGGAGATGGAGCGATATAACGATCCTTTTCTGGGATCTTGGCCAGTTCTTGGTATTTTTTCCAGTACGCCTTCATCTTCTTTGGATCATCAGCCGTTGTTTGAGATAAATGCTGGAAGTATTGGACAATGACAAATTGTCCCTTGAGCCTTTCACTGTAGTAATCCCAGCGTTCTTTCTTGGACTTGCTGGGAGGTAGGTTGTCCTTCCTATCCGTGTTCTCAGCTCGTGGCGGAGGTTTGATTCGTTCATCCGTTGATGATCTTGCAGGCCTTCTCTGTGAGCTGTTCTCTCAAGACTTGGAGTGGGACTTGGCTTCTTGGTGTCGAGCTAATCTGGAGCGGGAGACGTGATCGGACGATGTTGACCTGGACTTGTCTCCTGACTTACGTCTGGATGGCACTGATACTTCAGATCTAGGTGGTTTATCTCTTGATGTAGACGGCTGCGGAGAGGTACTGATGATCTCGATGTCTGGTGTGGCGTGTAACAACAATTCAGGTGATTTTGACCTCTGTGTTGTTGTTGGTTTTAGTTTTTTTGGGCGTCCTGTGCCTGGGACGTTTTGCTGAACCGCCAGTGCTCATTCGAGCACGTTTTGTGGCCACAGGCTTGAGTGTAGATAGCTGCGGAGGTTCAGAGCTGTATGCTTCAGGTGATTCTCCTGCTTGTTGTAGTAATCTTTTAAGGCGTTCCTCACTATCCATATCCAATCGTTGTATTGTAACGACAGCTGTTGTGGCGTCCGGATTGGATGGGTTGATTTCTGTGGCCGTGGTTGCCGTGGTACTTGTTGAAATTTGTAACGGAGTTGTCACCTGTATTTCTGGTCCCTGTACCTCCGCAGGAGAACGGTACGTCACCGTGGTGGCAGTGCGGGAGAAAGAGTGTACAGGCCTCTGTTCCAGTTGATTTGGCCTCTGTTGCAAGAGTTCAGGTTCTGGTGTTGTGGAGCATGGCGGAGGTGTTTTGTTCTGCGGAACTTCAGTTGGCGTTTCTGTATGTAGTGGTTGCATGTTGTTAACTTCTTTGAGGAAGTCTGCTACAGTGGCCTCCAGATCTGAAAACGTTGGCGATACTCGATGGTCCGTACTCGTCCCGTGTTGTTGTACCTCCGCAAAAAGTTGTGAAGTGTACAAGATGACTTGTTGCCTGTCCCTTAGGTTCCTCTCATAGGTGTCACACAGTTTCTCCATTCTGCGATACTGCGACAGTAGCTGATGGTATGCTGTCCTGACCTGCTGCAAATTTTTTTCTACCAACTTCGTGGTGATGTCTAAAAGACGGCGATACTCCACTTCATTTTTGGTTATTTTGGTGAAAAACACCGCATCAGATGACATTTTGGAGACTGCATCGAGAAGATGGTGGTGTGTCGTCCTTGTCTGGTTCGTGGAGTTGGTTTTGGCACATTTCTGTAGCGCCGAGTTGGCCTTGACCCAGGTACTTCGTGTTTGATTTATGATATCCATGATATCTGGTATAATTTGTGCCGCCGAAGCTAATGGGATGACCTTTTCTGGATGATGCCCTTCCATAGATTCCGACGTCTCCAAGATTGAGGTATTCACCCCTTGCTGTTCGCTGATGTGCATTGCCTCACGCGCTCTAGATGTAGGATCTTCGTTGGATTCCTGAAGTCCTGGTATGTTCTGATGTTTTCTCATCATGTTCTCGTATTCGTCCTTCAGCACGCTCGATGCGGATGGTGGCGCTTGAAATTTAAATGTGGTCGCAGGAGACATTGGTTCGTCCATCTGGATCTGGATTATTTCAGCCATGTTTGAAATATTTGAAGTAGAGCGAGTTTTTCTATCCACAAGAAAATGAAGAAAGGCCATATAACATTCGCGTACTGGGATAGTGAAAAATTTTTGAGAAATTTCGAGCCTAAACTTGAGTAGATAAACTTTTGACGATTGAACTGGAAATGGTATCGAAATGATTTTCGACCTCCCCTTTTATACTTTTCTGGGGTCCAGCTGATCGTTGATTGGCTTATTCGATGGATGAATTTATCCGTCGGTGTCAAGTTACAACTTTTATGACCGTTGTTTCTCACGGGAAGGAGTTGCTGGGTCATGCCCTCAGGTTTTCTTGGAAAAATGCGAAAGTGACAAACTTTTACAGGGTGCTTCAGAAGTGCCGCGTAGCCGACATATTCGACTAATAGGTCGGTGTCAGGCTCAATATGGCCATTGTTATAGAAACTGGGGCATAGTATTTCTTCATATACTCTGCCTTGGGACCTTTCCCACCCTTGTTCTATGAGAACATGTGCCGCGCGGCCCACTTTGTAGAAAAGTGTCCTTGGGGCATTATCTCTTTTTGGGTGCTCAAAATTAAGTTTTTTTAACTCCACGAAGTGCGAAATTGTTGCAAATGTGCATACATAATTTACTAACATTTCTTCCCCTGTTTCCATGTCCTGCTGTAGGACATATTCGCGAATAAAATCCCAAAATTTGAGGACGATAGGCCTGCCAAAGTCTTCGAAACAGTTGATCATGGCGTCCGACAAATCGTGCATAATCACTGCCTGGAATCTTAGTGGTTTTAATATTTGTCGTCCAGATTTGGTGATTCTATTTTCTTCCAAGTCCATGAAGTTGTCCAGACTTGTTTCTGACTCCACGTGGTTTTCGCACGTTTCCTCTGCCGTGCTTGTTGACGTTGGTTCGAACGCCACGTGGTTGCTGTCAGATTCCTCCGCATTGTTTGTTGACGTCTCCATTTGGTGCGGTACGACCAATTCTTTCGACTGCTGTTGAGATTCCACGGTAATGGCTTGTAAAAGTTCTTCATCCTGGTGGTTCAACAGGGCCGTGGTTGGTGCAATACCTTTCTTTGGTCGTCCTGG